>JACXGI010000197.1:31037-97132 GCA_016801175.1 Esox masquinongy | reverse complement strand
TTTTACATGAGACATATTGGCTTAGGTCAGCTTATTGCTAACCCCCGTCCTGAAAGTCTTGTTACATATATAAGCACACACACACACACGCACGCACACACGCACGCACGCACACACACGCACACGCACGCACGCACGCACACAAACACAGACTAACCCCCTCCCCATCTCACTTAAGACAGATTGGGTTTTTGCTAATTAGAGCGATATGACTACAGCCTTGCGTCTGGCTTAATCTAGCCCAATCTCCATCTCACAATGTTCAGTAATGCCAGTCATTAACACACTGCTATATACATACCGCGCCTCACAGTCTCTCTCTCTTTCTCTCCCTCTCTTTATCTCTCTATCTTTATTCTCACTAATGATCAGCTCGTTACAGCTCGGTGCCTTTGTCTCGTTGAGTGCTTGGTTGCGACAACATCTGCACTGGCATCTGACTGTAGCGACGCAGGTTGGTCCGGTTCAGCCTGGTTCTGTCCACGGACACGGTCACTTTCAGACAAAGACTGTTGTGCTCACCTGTTCCCAGCTGACCACTTAGAGCACCGTATCACACATCACATTACAATAGCCTATATTCAAATTTGACCTAAATATCTAATGAATTGTTGCTTTTTTTTTACACGATAAGAAGAGCACACAAAATCCATAATAGCAGGCTTTCATTTGAAAAAAAAAAAGAATACATTTAAAAAACACAAAATGTAGTCAATAAATACATAATTAGTGTATGTTCTCTTTCTGTATACAATCTCTGCAGGCTGGAGGGCAGTCTTACAAAATAAGCCTCAGAAAATCATTGAACGTTATGTGCCAGAGTATCAATCAATTCTGTTTCTATCTACCCCGCAGAGTATGAAGGAATATATTTTTCTCTTCTCTGCTTCTCACCAAAACCCTGCAATGCCATTTTCAATCTGCAATACAAAATTAACCTCTGTTTAATCTAAACGCGGCTGGGTGGGGGGACGAGTAGGAGGGCCTCGATGAAGAGCCCGTGACACAATGCGTGAGTTCAAATCCTGTGCGTCGTTCAATTATATTTCCTTGTTTCGTCTGTCCTTGAAGGGAAGCCCTCGCTCTTCCAGCTCCCGGCACATTATCTCACACTGTAATGAATGGTAACGCGAGACTCGGAGCACAGAGGCGGGAAACTTGTGTGTGTGTGTGTGTGTGTGTGTGTGTCTGTGTGCGTGTGTGTGTCTATGTGTGAAAAAGAGAATGATGCTTTGCCGTCTGTTGGGCAAAAATGACTTTCTTTTTGATGAAAAGGCTGCCGAGGGTTGCCAGTGTGTAAAGTAGGATTTGAAATTGTCTAATGCTGATTGTGATTGCCAAGCTGAGGCAGCCCATTATATCACTGAATCTTTGTTAAGCAGCCCTTGAGAGCGCCTGACAGCATAATTAATCTTACCATATGAACAAAGAAACCAACTCAATGATACTGAGGATGCTTATTAAAAATACTAAACACACGCTCTCCGTTTAAAGGGAAGCCTATTTGAATCTGTAGGAGAGGTGTCATTATCTTTTTGTTTAGCTTTTTTCATTTCAGAGGTGAAATGATATGAGCGGGGGGGAGGGATTGCTGTATGGCAGAATGATGAATCATCATGTGCCACAATAAACCATATTAAACAATAATACAGTGCATGATAAAGCAGAGAAAATGATTTTAATTACAAATTGTTTTAATTTTTCATTATCTATTTCATCTACAGCGGTGGCAAATGAGAATGCATGATAGGTATAAGGACCCATTTCGCATTCGTTCCAGCACTCACACAAATTCTTTAAAAATAATAGTTATTTTGTTTCTTTCAATAGCCTGCAATTAGCTTTAAACTTAAACTCTTAAATCAGACATAAAAAAAATTCAGTGAGAAAGAACGAAAGCGGTACAACTGTCCAACATCGTCACTAGATGATGGGACAAGGCATAAGCCTTCTAAAAACGACATTTGCAAAGACGTCCAGGAAGATGGCCTGGGGTGGTACAACCATCTATGCTGCTGAGCGCAGTGCACATTCACCGCTACTGCACAGCTCTAAGACTGGAACATTTTTATCAGCAAAACCTCTCTATATTTCATAACTTTCCTGTCCAATAAAGCACAAAATACAATTAAATAAAATGACATCAAAAATAGTGTCCAGGAAGTTCATCTGTTATGAAGAATGGTGTCTTTACGTAGATAGTGTAAGGGTATTGGGATATTGCTGTTGTCTTTCGACTGACAGGGGTTACATGGGGGACTGTTTGTATACACCACAGAACTAATCGGACATAACTTCAGATCAGAGGAATGACCCTGCAGCATTGAACAAAGCAGGCCAGCTAACAGGCCAGCCTTTGGCCCTGTTACACAGAAGAGAGGGAGGCTGCTCTGGGGTGAATGCTGTTTCAACTGCCCCTACCGGCCCAAGTAGGAACCAACCCCAGCCACTTAGTCCGCCAGGACCTCTTAAACACCACTTTTGCTCGGTTTGGAGTGGGCTGGGCCAAGGGGCCCAGAGGGTGGAGAAGATTAATTTAGCAGAAACACAAGCTCAGGAGAAACACACAAGGCAGCAAGATCAGACTCGCAACCGCAAAATCATTTTAATATATTCCCTCTGCTACTTGTGAATATTAATAAAATATTAATTATTAATTTTGCCTTCGGCGTGGCAAGATATACTAGTTTTAATTAGTGTACTGTACTCTTATACAATTAAAAAATAATTAATGTCGATATATATAGGCGTGTTCTGTGACCGCCTTTCTTGTTGATGTCAACACAGGCTGCAGTTAGATGCTTGCCTTCCTGTTTTCTTGTCCACTCTGCATTAACGTTACTATCTACTGTAAAACTGTTGACAGTAATTTACATAAAGAGCAACCTAAAAGCTGCATAATGAGACAGTTTCAAGGAAACCCATAACAGGCCTATAGAATAGGATGATGAGTAAAGGCCAATATGTAGAGTATGCATATCTGGACTGCCTAAAGTATAAGTAGTAACACTTAGGGTTAATTAATTGTAAATACATTGTATAGTCACTTTTTGAAGAAGTCAGAAGTGGTTGTATAATTTCACTTTCAGAGGACACTGAACTAGTAACTACAGAACTATACTCTTTTATTCCAGAGGATAGCAGAGGGGATGAATGAGCTGATGGGAAGCTAGAGATGCATAGATAGCCATATTGATATCAGGGCCAGATCTAAAATATAGCTGATAGATCTGAAAGGCAGTGTGACATATTGTCTTTACTGTCAGACATATGCAAGACATTGTCCCTCTTCACTGTCAGATGGTTTAGTGCCCCCTAATGGCCCTCCAACCCCATCTCTAGCAGACAACCCCATCTCTAGCAGAATCTGGTCTCCCGTCCAGGGACTGACCAAGACCAACAACCCAAATAAACTGAAAACGTGTCCAACAAATCTATTGAGATACAAGCTAGATGTAATCCTTGCTTGAAGGCAATATGGGACCAAAATTCTTTAGGTACAATAAGTAACTATAGTGGATATAAAAAGTCTACACACTCCTACCCAAAAAGACTGAGTGCTGTAATAAAATCAAAAGGTGCTTCAACAAAGTATTAGTTTAAGGGTGTGAACACTTATGCAACCAGGTTATTGTGAGTTTTTTATATTTCAGTTTGTTTTTCAACTGAATTGTTCACATTATAGGTCACATTAAAAGTGGAAAAAGTTCTGACATGATTTATCTTTGTCTCATTCTATTACATCACAAAAACCTGGCATTTTAAAAGGGGTGTGTAGACTTTTTATATCCACTGTATGTGCAAATGAAAGTACGGTAGATGTAGTCACCACATTTGAAGAATGATTAATATGAAGACAGCAGATAAATACAGTTATTTTATACTTTAAAAAAATACCCTGTACTGTGGCCGCATGTGGAAACTTGAACTAATAAAAATAAATTCTTAACTAGAGAACCAAATATTCCACTTCACACAAAGAAAACATATCGTGTTGACTGTGCTAAAAACTGTTTCTTGTGTTGTAGCTTGTGTAGCCCAGCACAGCACATTCAACACCAGGGTGGTGTGTGTGTGTGTGTGTGTGTGTGTGTGTGTGTGATATGTAGTGCTTTCAGGTAGTATTCAAACCCTCCAGATTGTGTTGTGTTATAGACTAAACATATTTTTTAAATTGAAATACCTCATACAAAAGTATTTGATCTGTACTTTGTAAAAGCACCTTTGAGTAGCCATTGGGTTGTTGATCATCTTCCTGACCAAGGCCCTTCTTGGCCGGTTAATTAATTTGGCTGGACAGCCAGCTCTTGGAAGTGTATTAGTGGTTGCAAACTTTTTCAATATCACAATGATGAGCCCTAATGTGCTTATGGGAATTTTAAATGCTAACACACTTTTTGGTAAAGGGATTGTTCGTCTAAAAATCATATCTAAAAATTCACTAACCAAAAGTTAGTCCAGAATGGACATAGAGTCATTTATTCCAAACATGCATTATTCAGCTCTGTCTCCAGCTGTAATTAGCATTCTTAGCATCGTCCAAATTCATGCATGGAAACTGTACGTCCCACTACAGCAAAGCTGCATTGCAAGCAGAAAACTACTCCAAAACACTTCAAACTACATTTTTAAACTGTACACTGACCAAACAACTGGCGGAATTTGGTCAATCCAAACCAGCACTAGTGAAGTATTTCCCACAGCCACTCACACAGCTTGTGTGCTTTGGCAATGGCGTCATCGGGGTGGGAGTGAACTTTAACCTTCAGAAGCTATGCGAGGTGAGAGTTTCTCTAGCTGGCCCATTATCGTGAATATCATCGGTGGACTTCAGTTTTATTTCTATCATTGTGGAAAATGCTGCGATCATGTTTTGTTTGCAAGGAAAGGATACAAGGGACCTGGGAGAGGAGACTTGATGTTTCACACGTTGCCATATCTTACTCCAGACATGTAACACTTCAACTACCATTGACATATAATTTAGTTAGATATACAGGTATATTGACTCTTGTAAAAGCTACTTAAGCGGTTAAATAAATGAAATCACATACATATGGTGTCTACCATTGTCTGATTAGCTTTGTTGCCATCAACTGAATAGAAGTTTTGCTTTGAGCTAAAGATTAGATTAGATTCAACTTTATTGTCATTGAACAGTACAAGTACAGTACAACAAAATGCAGTTTGCATCTAACTAGAAGTACAAATAGAGGAGTGCAGAAAAATTACAAGAATATGTATATACAAGTGGAATAAATAAGTGTGCAATTAATTTAAATGCATTACATATGGCAATTCTAAATGTGCAGCGGAAAATTCACAAATTTACAGAAAGTGTACAGGTATTAAGTATAATGCATGTACAAGTGACATAAATAGTTGTGGCAATTCTCAAAGGCATTCTGAATTTGCAATCGAGGCAAATTGAAGGAGTAAGGTAGCATGTGCAACTGAAATGCAGGGATAGCAGCAATGAGGTTAGACGTGTATGTAACAATTGAAAATCCAAGTACAGTGGCAGTTCTAAATGTGCAATGTGCAATGAGGGCAGGGTGGGCAACGTTTGTGCACCAGAAACAATGGACCAGACGGTAGGTTTACATTCAAGGGGCAGATTAGCTCAGTTCAGATACACATGATTGAATAGAAATGAGACACTTTTTGCATGTTGCTCATCATACTATAGCTGATGCAAAAGCATCATCTTTAGTCTGATGTACAACAGGCCTAAACAGTGCATTTTGGATGTACAATCACGTTATGAAACTTAGATACATAGTTGGACAAAATACGTTCATCAGATAAATGCCTGCCTGATCGGCTATGTCCAGCAAAATATAGCAACCTAGATTACTGCTTGAATCAAAACAGAAAGATCGCACTTTTGCCTATAAACAGATCGTCTGATCAAAAGACATTGGGTATGGACTCTACAACATAAAAAAAAACCTACAGTTGACAAAAGACATTCTAAAACATCCTAAGCAAATTTATTTGAAAGGGGTTAGCTAACAACTAGGCGATTTTCTTGCTAGGTTGGACATACACTTTGATGCTAAATGTAGTTTTCAGTATGCCTGATAGTTTTTTTTTCTTTTTAAGCATTAAAATAAAGCACTAAATTGCCCCGTGTATGGAATATGCTATCCAAATAAACAGCCGTGCCTTGTACACTTCTTTGCTAATGTTAAGTAGCTATTTACTATTTTTGAGAGCTGGCCATTGGGTCTCTCTGGTCTAGAACATCTTCTCCAGTTAATTTCTGAAATGTAAAAAAAAGGTTTCCAGCACCCCAGGAATTATGAGGGGGATAATCAACCACACGAAATCCGGATAATCAACCACACATCTTGGAACGAGTTCAGCTCCAGGGACTGGGTCATTCATGGTCTCCAGCATTGGAATTAATAGTTCCCATTCGTTGCAACAAAAGTAATCCGTTTCGGTTGGCATTAGGGTTAGGGTCCACGATCCACAGCTACACCACCATCCTCCGGACATTCTGGGCAAGGGTTGGGGATTAACTGGGTCACCATCTCCCCCATCGTCAGCTGCTGTTCTAGCCTCTAGCTCGGTCAATTCATCCTCTGTGTTTTCTGGTTCGAACAAGTAAGGTTCTATCCCCAGAAAAACTCTTCTTCCTCGTCATATTTATGTATTTTCCTTTGTCTCTCAAGCAAGTAAACATTGACTGTCCTTTGGTGAATACCAACGACGAAATAGGTAACTTACTTCCTAGCTAGCAAATACTAACTTTTGTTTACTGTGACGTACATAACTCCTCTTCCCGAAAGAACGCACGGATTGATCCAATTGACACAGTACAACTGACACAGGAAGAACACGTTTAATTGAAATGACAAATATATCGCGAAACTTTCAACTTTTTTCGAGTAATCCAACATCGTCATGTTCTTTGACTTAAACAACACCAGTAATCTTAGTTTGGAGTGTTTTGGAGTAGTTTTCCGCTTGCAATGCAGCTTTGCTGTAGTGGGACGAACAGTTTCCATTCATGATTTTGGAAGATGTTAAGAAAGCTAATTACAGCCAGGGACAGAGCTGAATAATGGATGGTTGGAAAAAATGACTCTATGTCCATTCTGGACTAACTTTTGGTAACTGAATTTTTAGATAAATATGATTTTTAGACAAACAATCCCTTTAAACCCTACCCAGGTCCATGATTTGACACAATTATACATTGGAGATCTTGGATTTCATTACTGTTTTTCTCTGAAACAAATTGTGAAGTGTTGGACATGTCCAGTCAATTAAAATTGTCACAAATGGACTCCAAACAAGTTGGAGACATCTCAAATATGATCAAATGACAGGATGCATTTCAGCTCAATTTGCAATAGCATGGCAATGGGTCTAACAAGAAACCAGGCAAGCCTAGTTCAGCCAGCCCACAACAGAAAGTGTTGCCCTCTCGAGATCAGTCACCAATGCAAAGGCCTGTGTCGTTAACCACTACACCACGAAGCTGTACAATTGCTGGGTGTCAGTATAGCCTCTTGTGTCTACCCTGAACAAATCCTCTTTTGCCAGTGGCCGTTTTAACAGTTAATTGGCCATTCGTGAATGACATTGATACAGTTAAACTGACTAACGTTTCTTACTAAGTTTACCTCCACCACAAATAGCGTCTATGCACTGTATGGCGCTTGCCACTGGCCGTTTTAACCACGTATTAGCCAGTAATAAGCTTTACTGGTATCTACTAACTTACTGGAATAGTCATAAGAATTGAGCAATTGCTAGCGAGTCTGCCAAAGCTATTTCATTTCATGGCATAAGTACGTATTTTTTTCTTTCATGGCATAACAACATATTTTTTCTTTGAATGACATTGATACAATAACTATCAATAAAGGTGACGATAACTAACTTTTTCATCAATTGAAAAGAGGAGATAATGGTGGAATCTACCAGAAATAATTAATAAATGTCGTTGCTCTCAATAGATTCGAACTTACGTCTATGCCATGGCATTACACATTTCAGCAGTCGCTAGACACCATTGAGCATTGTGTTAAACTGACTAACGTTTCTTATTAAGTTTACCTCCACCATAGCGTCTACGAACTGTATGGCTTTTGCCACTGGCTACTTTAACAGCTTATTAGCCAGTAATAGGTTTACTAGTATCTACTAACTTCCTAGGAATAATCATAAGAATTGAGCAATTGCTAGCGAGACTGAAGACAAACTTTTCCATGCCAGAAACAGTCGCAATATAACCGTAAACAGTTTTAGTTAAGGCTTACTATAACGTAACTACTGTATGCTGCAGCCTGCAAATGTGTTTCCCTATCCTGACCCAAATCGCATGCACGGATGCGTACTTCGAAAATCCACCTGAAACTGTCGCAATATAACCGTAAACTGTTTTATTTCAGGCTTATTGTAATGTAGATATTGAAGGGTTGAGCCAGCAAAGTTTTCGTCTATACGGAATAATTCATAATTTGTACTTCGCTTCGCCTGCGAGGAGATACGAACTCGGGACCTATAGTTTAAAGGTCTGCTTCTCTAACCACTACGCTATTTAACAAGGAGTACTCAGTCAGTCACTTACTCAGTAAGAGACATTCGCACTTTTTAGCCGGCTCCGTTTACGCGGTCCGGCAAAAACCTATGTCCATGATATTTATTTTCTCACAATAAATTGGTAATTTTTTCTATGAATAGTGTTTTCACTTTGTCATTACGGAGTACTCTGTGTATAGTCAAGAGAAAGATAAATAATTAAATAATTACTAATTTATTTAAAAGCTATGTCTATGAGACAAAACAAAATGTGGAGAAAGTGAAGGGGTCTGAATAATTTGTGTATACATACATACATACATGGGACCAAGTAACAAACTTTGCATGTTCTAGGCAAGTCCTAAAAAATAATGGGCATGTGTCAAGTAAGTGCCAAGTTCCACACCTCAAATTAGTCCTTAATTTTGAGTTTCAAATCCTCAAGTCAATGGTTGAGGAAAAATTGTGTTATATGAAGGAAATGATCCCAAATGTTTTTGTTGATTTTTTTGAATGAGCTTAAAGGAACCTAATATTGTTCAGTAGGTTGTATTTATGTATGTACAGTGGATATAAAAAGTCTACAGACCCTTGTTAAAATGCCAGGTTCTTGTGATGTAAAAGAATGAGACAAAGATAAATCATGTCAGAATTTTTTCCACCTTTAATGTGACCTATAACGTGCAGAATTCAATTGAAAAACAAACTAAAATCTTTGAGGAGGAAAAATAAAAAATAAAAAACTCACAATGATATAGTTGCATAAGTGTGCACACCCTTAAACTAATACTTGTTGAAGCACCTTTTGATTTTATTACAGCACTCAGTCTTTTGGGGTAGGAGTCAATTAGCATGGCACATCTTGACGTGGCAATATTTGCCCACTCTTCTTTGCAAAAGCGCTCCAAATCTGTCAGATTGCGAGGACATCTCTTGTGCACAGCCCACTTCAGATCACCCCACAGATGTTCAATTGGATTCGGGTCTGGGCTCCGGCTGGGCCATTCCAAAATGTTAATCTTCTTCTGGTGAAGCCATGCTTTTGTGGATTTGGATGTGTGCTTTGGGTCGTTGTCGTGCTGAAAGGTGAACTTCCTCTTCATCTTCAGCTTTCTAACGGACGCCTGAAGGTTTTGTGCCAAAATTGCCGGGTATTTGGAACTGTTCATAATTCCCTCCACCCTGACTAAGGCCCCGGTTCCAGCTGAAGAAAAACAGCCCCAAAGCATGATGCTGCCACCACCATGCTTCACTGTGGGTATGGTGTTCTTTGGGTGATGTGCAGTGTTGTTTTTGCAGCAAACATACCTTTTGGAATTATGGCCAAAAAGTTCAACCTTGGTTTCACAGACCATAACACATTTTCCCACATGCTTTTGGGGGACTTGATGTTTGTTTTTGCAAACTTCAGCCAGGCTTGGATGTTTTTCTTTGTAAGAAAAGGCTTCCGTCTTGCCATCCTACCCCATAGCCCATTCATATGAAGAATACGGGAGATTGTTGTCACATGTAGTACACAGCCAGTACTTGCCAGAAATTCCTGCAGTTCCTTTAATGTTGCTGTAGGCCTCTTGGAAGCCTCCCTGACCAGTTTTCTTCTCGACTTTTCATCAATTTTGGAGGGACGTCCAGTTCTTGGTAATGTCTCTGTTGTGCCATATTTTCTCCACTTGATGATGACTGTCTTCACTGTGTTCCATGGTATATCTAATGCTTTGGAAATTCTTTTGTACCCTTCTCCTGACTGATATGTTTCAACAATGAGATCCCTCTGATGCATTGGAAGCTCTCTGCGGACCATGGCATTTGCTCTGAGATGCAACTAAGAAAATGTCAGGAAAATCCTACTAGAACAGCTGAACCTTATTTGTGATTAATCAGAGTCACTTTAAATGATTGCAGGTGTGTAATGACTTCTATTTAACATGAGTTTGAATGTGACTGGTTAATTCTGAACACAGCCACATCCCCAGTTATAAGAGGGTGTGCACACTTATGCAATCAGGTTATTGTAAGGTTTTTATTTTTCATTTTTCCCCCTCAAAGATTTCAGTTTGTTTTTTAATTGAATTGTTCACATTCACATCAAAAGTTCTGACAAGATTTATCTTTGTCTCATTCTTTTACATCACAAAAACCTGGCATTTTCACAGGGGTGTGTAGACTTTTTATATCCACTGTATTTGTTTTCAGTTATTTTCATGCAATTATATTTAAAATATAATTTTAGTAACTTGAAGCCTATGCAAGGTAATAAAAACCTGCTAGTAGAACATTTGAGAATATTACCAGAAATACTTAGCTAAAGAAATTATTCGATATCATGGGAATCTCAATGGTTAATGAGAATGCAGAACATACCATATAATCCTCCATACATCAGACTGTTGCTAAACTAATCGCTAGAAGATCCATTGAACAGAATTTATTTTCCCATGTCCTCATTTCGCTAACTTTAGCTAGTTCTGGTAGCTAGCTAGAGTCTGTAATTCTGAAACTACCCTATGTTAACTACATTAGCTAGCTAGCTAAGCAGAGTACAGCTGTAATTTCAATCTTACCTGTCTTTGTGGGATTTCAGGAGTCTCACCAAGTTGGACGTTGTGGCTATCGCATCAATAATTTTTGTTTAGCATATTTTGCGTACTGTTGTCCTTTTCATTCCCACCACGACATCTCCTGGAATCCAAATGTAACGACTTTCAGGAACAATCAAAGAACCATGGTAGCTACTTCCAAATACTGCGCGACATAACAAACTTACATTGTCAGCTTTACGCTAAGCCTACAGTTTGAGTGACATGGACAAAAGTCCTATTAGAGTCAAGTGTTGTTGTGTTGCGCCACCCCACGCCCACCCACTGGATGCGTGTTGAGAACATGGAACACTAGGGTTGCATTCCAAATCGCATTCTAGGCATACTATATAGTAATATAAATTAGTATGCCCCATCCCATAGTATGCCGAAAATAGTATGCCAAAAGTGCCCAGATAGTCTAATATTTCTGGTGGATATGTATCTGTGCCTGCTTTTTGAGGTAATATAGACCACAACCCCTTGCGCAGTAAACAAGGAGGGATTTCTACGATTCCTTTCCTCTTTTCATTTGACAAAAGAGTAAGTTATTGTCACCTATATTACTATACTATATAGCATCAAAGTCATTCACATAAGAAAGAAAAACTAACGTTGTTGAGCCATGAAATGAAATAGCTTTGGCACTGTAAAGTTTGTCTTCAGTCTCGCTAGCATGGGCTCAATTCTTATGACTATTCCAAATAGTAAGATACAAGTATTACTGGTTTGTAAGCAATTAAAAGCCATACAGTTCATAGAAGCTATTTGTAGTGGAAGTAAACTATTCATAAAAATGCTAGTCAATTTAACACAATGCTTAATGATGTCTAGCTACATACAACTTGGCGTAATGTTAATGTGTTAATGTATATCATAAGTGATCTAATGAGACACAATTTTACGACAAGGTAATATGTCCCAAATGGTCCCAATACTGGCGTAATAGCTTATTATTTACTAAACATAACATACTTCACCATCACCCGTGAAGTTGTAATTTGAGATTTTGCAAATTTCTCATGAACATAGCATTTTATAAAATGTGCTTATATTCTATGGCATTACATTAAGCTATGACAGATGCACGCCACCGCCCCACCGCAGTTTAACCACTGAGTATACCGGTAACTTTATTGGCACATTACTTATGCCGAAGCTGTCCTGAGCATTTCATAGGTACAAATTTTTCAGTATAACAATCATGTTTCATAGCCACTTGCCTATGAATCCTGCCTAACAGCACTCAGCACACAACAGTACACATAGGTTAGTACATAGGAAATTGAAATAACTTGTTTCCCCATCCCCTTATCACTCCAAAAACCCAGCAAACCAGCTATGCGGTGCCTCTCCTCTGACCCTCTTTTACAACAGTTGTGTGCACAAATCCACCTGCAAATTACGTGATTTTAGCATGACAAGTTATTTTTATTTAATGTCATTTCTAACCTAAGCTAAGCATTTATGTTTCCACAAAAACATTCTAATAGTAGAACTAACAAACAACTTCCATGCTGTGCATACATTACAGATTACTCCCGAATAATCTTTGTATACAAACATTTGGGAATTATATAAAATTAATGAAGACACAAGCATTTGGTTGAGCCCAACCATCCACCAGGAAAGCTACAGTCTACAGGCCCCCACCTGAACCCCATTCTAACCAGATTATAGCCTAAACATCAAAGGACAATACTGTGAAAAGGTTTGGTGTGATTCAGGTTTGGATCAAATGCCTGCAGAAAATAGGGGCTGATATAGGGCTGGGAAATAATTCAAGGGTTATTATTTTAAATAATAAAAAAAATGAAAATAATGTATTTGTTGATATTGTGATATTGCAAAATTTTGCTAATAATTTATTCAGAAGTAGAGAGGATATTGTAACGTGGCACAGCTGCTCTCCCTCCTGTCCGGCGCTCCACCTCGCCGGCGTACTAACCACCGGCTGGAGACTGACGGCAGCAGTGCTCCCCAAGGACACACCTGTTCCCCATCACTGATTAGTTGCATATATATGTGTTTGTGTTCCACTGCACCTCACGGACTATTGTTTGTTGTTCGACGCTGTGAGGTGCTGTTTTGATACGCTTAAAGACAAGTAAAAGAGATACCTTTTTTGCTATTCTTCGTTTTGGTTCTTTTTTGCCGCACCATTAGGCACTCGCGTCATCACAGATATTTCATTTGGGATGTAGTTACAGTGCTGCACACTGGTGTAATTTTCTTTGCACTATTCCGATTTTTATTTTATGTTTTAGAGAATATTATTATTAAAAGTTGTACCAAACAAAACACAAAGCACAAACACAAACAGTATATAAAAAAACAATAGATTGTGACTTTTTTAAGTATGACAACATAGATATACAATACAAATAAATATATCATAAAAATCTTAAATATATTGCAATATCTTAAATATTTTGCTATGTATGTTGTGGGCCTTATTGACCAGCTCTTGGCAGATATGTGACTTATACAGTAGCAAAAAATATTAGTTGTACTTGCTGCTTTGATCAAGAGCAGAATGGTATGAGAAACCAAGGTATACGAAACTAGCAACCTACTATACATTTGTGCTCATAAGTTTGCATACCTTGGCAGAAATTGTGAAATTTTGGCATTGATTTTGAAAATATGACTGATCATGCAAAAAAACTGTCTTTTATTTAAGGATAGTGATCTATAAAGCCATTTATTATCACATAGTTGGTTGGCTCCTTTTTGAATCATAATGATAACAGAAATCACCCAAATGGCCCTGAGCATATGTTTACATACCCTTGAATGTTTGGCCTTGTTACAGACACACACAGGTGAAAATGGCAATTTAAAGGTGAATTTCCCACAGCTGTGGCTTTTTAAAATGCAATTAGTGTCTGTGTATAAATAGTCAATGGGTTTGTTAGCTCTCAGTGGATACTGAGCCATAGGGAGCAGAAAACAACTGTCAAAAGACCTGCATAACAAGGTAATGGAACTTTATAAAGATGGAAAAGGATATGAAAAGATATCCACAGCCTTGCAAATGCCAGTCAGTACTGTTCAATCATTTATTAACAAGTGGAAAATTCAGGGATCTCTTGATACCAAGCCAAGGTCAGGTAGACCAAGAAAGATTTCAGCAAAAACTGCCAGAAGAATTGGTTGGGATACAAAGAAAAACACACAGGTAACCTCAGGAGAAAACAGGCTGCTCTGGAAAAAGACGGTGTGGTTGTTTCAAGGAGCACAATACGATGATACATGAACAAAAATTAGCTGCATGGTCGAGT
Source organism: Esox masquinongy (assembly GCA_016801175.1). Classification (NCBI taxonomy): domain Eukaryota; kingdom Metazoa; phylum Chordata; class Actinopteri; order Esociformes; family Esocidae; genus Esox; species Esox masquinongy. The sequence goes on along the minus strand of JACXGI010000197.1, from coordinate 82,734 downwards.
AAGCTGCATGGTGTCAGAAACAAGCCTCTACTGCGCCAATGCCACAAAAAAGCCCGATTGCAATATGCCCGACAACACCTTGACACACCTCACAGCTTCTGGCACACTGTAATTTGGAGTGACGAGACCAAAATAGAGCTTTATGGTCACAACCATAAGCGCTATGTTTGGAGAGGGGTTAACAAGGCCTAAAGTGAACAGAATACCATCCACACAGTGAAGCATGGTGGTGGCTCACTGATGTTTTGGGTGTATGTGAGCTCTAAAGGCACGAGGAATCTTGTGAAAATTGATGGCAAAATGAATGCAGCATGTTATCAGAAAATACTGGCAGACAATTTGCATTCTTCTGCACGAAAGCTGAGCACGCTTTTAGACTTTCCAACACGACAGTGACCCTAAGCACAAGCCCAAGTTGACCCTCCAGTGGTTACAGCAGAAAAAGGTGAAGGTTCTGTAGTGGCCATCACAGTCTTCTGACCTTAACATCATCGAGCCAATCTGTGGAGATCTCAAATATGCGGTTCATGCAAGACGACCAAAGACTTTGCATGACCTGGAGGCATTTTGCCAAGACGAATGGGCAGCTATACCACCTGCAAGAATTCGGGGCCTCATAGACAACTATTAGAGAAGACTGCATGCTGTCATTGATGCTAAAGGGGGCAATACACAGTATTAAGAACTAAGGGTATGCAGACTTTTGAACAGGGGTCTGTTCATTTTTTTCTTTGTTGCCATGTTTTGTTTTATGAGTGTGCCATTCTGTTATGAATTGAATATGAATCCCATAAGAAATAAAAGACGTGTTTTGCCTGCTCACTCATGTTTTCTTTACTAATGGTACATATATTACCAATTCTCCAAAGGTATGCAATCTTTTGAGCACAAGTGAATAGATTTACATGGGCTACAAACAGATGCTGCAAGTTATTGTGATAATTTGAGATAACAATTTGAATGGCCGTGACACACTCTGATCTAATGGACCGACTTGGAAAACAATGGCCGTGACAGCTCCTGTACTTATTTAATGTCAAGCAATGTACATAGTTTACAATAAAACATAGCATGTCTTTAACATAATACACTGCTCTTTAAACAGAAAATTGTTTAGTGACATATTTGAACACATACTAAAATTTAGATTAATTGCAATTAACTACAGAATATTATGCGATTATTCACGATTATTTATTTTTATATTTGACAGCACTAATATATATATATATATACAGTGGTGAAAAGACACCCCGGCCTGCTAATTCAGCATCCCGCCAATGCCCCGAAGAAATCTGGCAAGTTCTAGAACCTTCCAGGCGCGGCCGGTAGGGCCATTCTCGCCCCTGCTGAGCTATAACTCATCAGGACCTCATTAACGGAGGGATAAGAAGGCACCTAGTGAGCTAGTGGGGGGAAGGGTTAGAGAAGTTACAGAGAAAACAGAAGATGCATTGGGAAAATATCAAGTTGGAGAGAAAGAAAAGGAGGAAGAAGAAGGCAGAAGGGCAACTCCAAGACATGCTTCCCTCAACTTGGCTTTGTCCCAACAATGTGGGAGTTGGGAGCCTAGGAGGGAGAAGACCAGCAGAAGAAGTATGGAAAGGTCACCGAAGGCCACCTGAACCCATTCCTCCCAAACCGCCACCGGTAGACCGCCCCCAGAGATGTCGCCGTGTCCGCACCAAAGAGGTTTGTTTGAGTTTGATTTGTCCCACACATCCTCACCTACCGCTTATTTTGCCTGTAATAAAACTCCCCCCAGGGCCCTAAACACATTGAAAGTGTCAATTTCATGCGTCTTTCTCTGCTACAATATACTGTATGTATATAATATGTGAATATTTACACTGATGAGCCAAAACATTATGACCACTCAGACAATGGCCAAATTGTTATGGCCAGACAACTGGGTCAGAGCATCTCCGAAATGGCAGGGCTTGTGGGGTGCTCCTGCAGTGCTGAGTACCTACCAACAGTAGTCTGAGTAGGGACAAACCACAAACCAGCGAAAGGGTGTTGGGCACCCAAGGCTGATCGATTTTGCGAGAGCAATGATTGCCATCTCGTCTGGTCCGAACCGACAAGAGGTCTACTGTGGCACAAGTCACAGAAAATGTTAATGATGGTTATGTGAGGATTGTGTCACAACACACAATGCATCACACCCTGCTGCATATGGGGCTACGTAGCTGCAGACCAGTCAGAGTGCCCATGATGACCCCTGTCCACCATCGAAAGCGCATTGGTACTGAACCTTGGAGAAGTGGAAGAAGAGGTTGTGTGGTCCGTTGAGTCCTGTTTTCTTTTACATCACATGGACAGCCATGTACGTGTGCGTCATTTACTTGGGGAAGTGATGGCACCAGATGCACTGTGGAAAGATGACAAGCCGGTTGAGGGAGTGTGATGCTCTGGGCAGTGTTCTGCTGGGATACCATGGGTCCCGGGCATTTATATGGACATCAATTTGACACGTGCCCCTTACCTAAACGTTGTTGCAGACCAGGTACACCCCTTCATAGCAATGGTATTCCCCAATCGCAGGGGCCTTTTTCAGCAGAATAATGCGCCCTGTCACACTGCACACATTGTTCAGGAATGGTTTGAGGAACATGATGAAGAGTTCAAGGTGTTTCCCTGGCCTCCAAATTCCCCAGATCTCAGTCCGATTGAGTGTCTGTGGGATGTGCTGGACCAACAGTCCGATCCACGGCAGCTCCACCTCACAACTTACAGGACTTGAAGGATCTACTGCAAATGTCTTGGCGCCAGATACTACAGGATGCCTTCAGGTGTCTTGTAGAATCCATGTCTAGTTGGGTTGGTGCTGTTTTGGCGGCACAAGGAGGACTAACAGCATGTTAGGCAGGTGGTCATAATGTTTTGGCTCATTAGTGTATACACACACAGACACAGTTTTATATATTGTATTCATGCAGACAGTTTTGAATTCATATGTATTCATGTTATATTATACAACATTCTGGGAACTTTCCGGTTTTCCCAAAAGTGCTTGGAAGATTCCTGGAATCAGGGCAGGAATAAAAAAATAAAACATGCGAATGTTGGAAAAGTGACAAACATTTTGTAACATTCACCTGTGTTCATCGGTATGAAAATGCTGTGTACATGTATGCGTACTGTTGGCTTGCTCAGGTCCAATCTAGATGTGTCTGTCTGTTTTCCTGTTTCCTCTCTTTGCCTCCCTCTCTGCATGGTGAAGTGGCAGATGGATGTGTGAGAAGCAAGAAATCTGCTCCTGTCCTTCTCAGTTCTGCTCCAAAGAGCAGTGATAACTGAATAATAATCCTGATAATGTGCCCTCTTCTTCTCACTCTCTCTTTCACTCTCTTTTAGAGCGCCTTTATTCATCTACTTCTGAGGACTGTCTCCTTATCTCTTGCACAGACTGGTTCACGTCACCAAATGACTGGGCATTACGAGGAATTGAGTGACGGAGCTCTTGGTTCTTAAAGAGCTCAGGGACCTATGGACACTGCTTTTATATCACTTAGGAGAACAATGTGTACACTGGAAGAAGCTGGTCAGACTTTCGAGAATGACTAATCTTTAATCATTTGGATTTTACTTCTAAGTGAAATATTGGATATATAATTTAAACACCACGCCTTTTTTATATGTTACAGACGTCAGGTATCTCTCTCTTTCTTACTCTTCTCCCTCTTTCCATCTCTGGCTAAAGCTGCAGGATGCTTCTTGTATCTCACGTGACTGACTGCCATCAGCACCTTCCCATGTACATATTTAGATTCAGGACTTCTCCCCTGAGAAAGTAAATGAGGAAAGGGTTAAATTATGAAAAAGGGATTTATGACACACACACATCAAGGGATGGAAAAAAACTTCAGAACCCCAGCTAATGGAGTTGGCATGAGATTTGAGGATTTAATATTGCATGCGGTTGGGTTTTTTGTGCAATTGACCAACATGACATGCCTAACTGTATAAATGGGCGGCTTTATGATGATAAGATCACTGGCTAATAAGATATTTATGTGACACGCTGACGGATCCATCTCCTCGCTGCCATCTTCATGGCTCGCCGAGCCGGTGCGGATCAAACACAAATTCTCCAAATGGGGTCGTTAAATGGAGAGGAAATTTAATAAATTTATATTTTGGAGGAACTAAAGGAAGAAGTTAAGTCCTGACAAATATTTTTGAGTGAAAGCAGCAGAGCATCTAAATCAGATTTCTACCCAAAAATATTTTCAGCGGGTTTGTCAAAACTGTATAATCTGTCAAATTCCTAAGGGATTTGTACATATTTTGACATTTAATTCGAAAAATGTATACTTCTTCATGAAATCATACTATACTGCAAGACTGTATACAAACATTCTCCTGAGTAGAGATATCTGGAGGGTCCAATTAGCAGGCAGCTTGGTGACAGGAAGTGTCTTTTGCTGTCAAGGGGCTTTTCATCAAACCTGGACTCCATGTTTGAATAAGGAGGTCTGTCATGGTATCCGTTATAGCGACACGTGAGCGCTTGTGTATTTGCACTCCCCACATGCATGTCAACATGGCAAGCGTGGCCTCCACTAATTAGCCTAATGGTGCTAATGAAGGAGTTGACATGGTAACACCGTTAAGACAGCTGCCAATGCAGACAATGTCAACATTAACTGTCACACATTTGTCAAACCCCGTATGAAAGCCAATATTTTCAGAGGATTTTCAGTCACAATTCCTTACCTCACCTGGATGTCTTCAGACCGATGTGACCTCAGCACATAGCTCACTACTTTTCGACCAGTCAAGTATGTTGCACTGTATGTGGCATAATCGACTTTACAAAATTCAGAATCCTATAAAACAGCCAGACTTAATGTGTTTTAATTTGATTAAACCACATACTCCCCCATAATGAGCTACAGATACCCGGCTTTTCCCTGTCCCTCCTGTTCCCTCCTCCCCTCTTTAAATCTCAAAGGAGCCCCTGTGTACTGTGGATTTATTACCCATGGTGGCACTGTTGATAGATGAGATACCTGCTCAATTACAAGGGCACAACATTGCCTTTCCAGGCTTATAAGGTGAAAAACAGGCTTCTTTTCCCCCAAAAAAGGGTGATATAGTAGGCCTACAGATGCTGTATCTAAATCTGATCATTCTGATGTTGTAAGAGCAAAGTTACGGGCAGCACTGTACTGTACATGTCATGCAGCACTACACAATATGTTAATGAAGGGATACCACTTTGGCCAATGAAACACATTTAAAGACAGGCTATTGTAGTGTCATACAAGCTGGCCAATTGTTTGGAGTTTGATATTACGTCATCGTACATTCAAAACTTTGAATTTTCTTTTCTTTCTTTTGCTCCCATTCTTCCAGGCCAAGTTTTTCTTAAACTATGGGTTCATGAAGTTGGCCCTTAGAATGTATTAGGTGGGTCTGACTATATCTACAGTAACACTATTTTAAATTTGGATCATTGCAGGACAATTCATTCAGTCATGTAGACATTCAATTTCTCATTTTGTCTGAAAATATTTAAGGAAAACCGCTCAAAACAAATAAAAAACATAGCCAAATAAAATGTATAAAAGCATGGCCAAAATACATAAGAGACCTTTGGCAGGACAAACATAGAAAATATCCTATTAAAAGCATTTTTCGTGAGGTACAATGTTACAGCAGCCAAAGCATTAATCTTTATTCTGCTGAGATTTGGGAAAGTAGAGATTGAGAGGGGGCCAATGATGCAGGGTGTTCTGAGGCGGACATCTTGAAGCGTGATGTTGAGCTATGTTCCTGGTCGGGCAGGGGAGGCATCGACATATAAAATGGTTGTAAATTTGCATTAGGCTCAATCCATCATAGGCAAGGGTAGAGCGCGGGGACATTGTGCAAGCTGCTCTGTTCTACACAGCAGAGCAGGCAGCCTCTGACAGATTCCTATTTAAGTGACTGTGAATGCAACAATTCCACAAATAATTTGTCAAGCGGTGCAGCTGAACTAGCTCTGAACCCTTCTCCTCACACACATGCCCAGTGCTTGCTCTTCCCCTGCCTCGCTCTATCTCTCTCAGGGGCTCAGTAACACATCTCTTGTCTCTGTATTTGCAGCATGAAATGTGTATCGAAGAAAACTGTGATTTCTGTATCGCACTGAAATTGTAGGATTCCCTCCCTCTCCGCCCACCCCACGCTGATGACCTTGCCTTATCAGAGGAAATCCCAGCAGGTTTGGCAGTCGACAGAGACGATGTCCCTTCGTTGTGCACCACGCCGTTCTGCTTTTTATCATACCACTCGCTCAACCAGGAAGTTTCCTCGGGAAACTATGCACTCGGCAAGGAGCGCATTCTTTGGCCTGCAGCCACCACTGAGCTCGCAGGCCCCCACACCCACCACAAGGAGTCCCCAGTGCCCGGTGAGACAGGACAGCCCCGTCTGACATCACCCCCCACCAACCTCAGTTGGTGCTGAGACAATTTTCGGGCATTGTGGTTATGCCGCAATTGCTGGCATTAGCACTGTACAAAGTGTTGGACTCCACATTACCTTTAAAAAATACACAATGAGAGAATAGATCTGAATCCACAAGGTCTGAATCAGTAAACATGATGACATTCTGGGTTTCCTACACAAGCCAAGCACTGGCTGTAGTTACAATAGTGTTGGAAACATTTGTGCTATTTCCACAGGTGTCTTTTCTTCTTGGGTTGTATTTGACAGTGTTTTTTGTTGAAAAAAAACACTGGTCAGTGGGCCAGATAGTAACCTGTGTTGCAGCAGTACATGTACGTGAATAAAAATATTGGCTCAAAGGTTGGTAATGTCAGCTACCGCAGTATCATCCCAACAGTACATTCTAGTTTTACATATTCCAGAGAGATTTGCTATGATACAAACACATTTCTGATTAGAAGCTTGAGGTGAATTTACAATATATTGACCTCCTTGGACTTTTTCCTCCAAAAAATATGTTATTACCAAATGAGATTGAAATGGATTTTTTTTTATATGCTATACACAACATATTCTATAATGTCAAAACATTTAAATTTTACACATTTTTACATAACTCAAACACAGAGGTTGCATGCTGTAAGTAGTTCAGGCATAACATTTATCTTAACAAACCACTTAATACATTCCATGGATTCGCTGTGTATGAATTGCGTAAATATTGATTGACGTAATTTAAAATGACTACCACTTCATTTGACCCCCATATATAAAACATATGTATGGTCCCTCAGTCAAGTATCGAATTTCAAGCACAGATTCAACTACGAAGACCAGGGAGCTTTTAGAAAGTCTCACAAAGGGCAATGATTTGTGTATAATCAACAAATGAGACAAATCAATGTATCGCTGGTTAAATGAATAATTACGATGATGATCATGTATTTAACCACACAGCACTTCAAAAGATACAGTCATCATTCTGATCTGAGCTGCAGGACAGGAAGTAAAGTGCTCTGGGATTTCATTATGAGGGCGGTGGTGATTGTTAAACAGCAACAGAGTTCAGTTGCTGTGAGAAAACTAAGGTTAACCAATCACAATCTGTTGACTTTAAAATGTTCAACAGACGAAAAAACAACAAAAAAGAAAAAGCAACAAAGAATAAAAATAGAATACAAAATTAACCTATTCTAAAATAGGCAGCCTATATATAACGACACAAATATAAGACTGAGAAGAAAAAACGTGAAAAGAATAAACTTTGTCTTAATGCAAAGCCTTACATACAGTATGGTACAAATCGAACACATCACATTACTTTATATGTGCTTGATTATTTTCCCAAATGGTCATTGCTACATCATGGTATGAGTATGCTTGACATTGGCAAAGACGGGGGGTTTTCAGGATAAAAGGAAACGTCATGCATATAAGCACAAGCAAAATCCTAAAGGAAAAACCTGCTTCAATCTGCTTTTTTACCAGACACTGGGAGAGAAATGTACCTTTCAGCACAACAATAACCAACAGTACAAGGCCAAATACTGGAGTTGTTTACCAAGAATTAAGTGATTTTTTTCTGACTGGTCAAATTACAGTTTTGACTTAAATCTATCCTAAATGTATTTAATGTATTGCATTACTTACAATTTGCTGTCTCTGTTTGATCCCAAAATTCTGGAGAATGTGATGAAGAATAATGGGCACCTTTTGCAACTTTCTGGTGTATTTCAATCAATCAAATGTATTTTATAAAGCCCTTTTTACATCAGTTGTCACTAAGTGCTTTTACAAAACACCCAACCTGAAACCACAAGGAGCAAGCAACAACAGTGTTTTGTTTTACAATGTAGAATTTTTACAATTTTTTGTTTTGTTTTACAATGTAGGTCAGTATTCGTATTATGAACTATTATAAACAGTTAATTAGATTCAAATATATGCCATTTAGTTGACACTTTACTCCAAAACAAATGACAGTGAAGTGAGTATGCACCTTAAGTATATATCCTCTCTGTGGGAATCAAACCTTTGAATTGCTGACGCCAAGCTCTTCCAACTGACCAACAGATTTTTCATTGCGACATGTATCCCAGGTAATGGTGTGTTTGTTGGCCTTAGGCCTTTCATCACCTTCACCTAATGCCTTACATCACTTTACAATTAAAATATGATATTACAGTGGCTTATACGCATGCTATAACACATGGCAACTAAGATTGTAACCATTGATCTTTATATTTATTGGCCCTAATTATAATGCTACATGATCCTTGAGAAAAAACTGACCCGTATCATGCAGGACCACTCTTTTTACAAAAATTAGTGGAGTACTGGTATAAGTCATTATAAGTATTTAAGTTTGTTCATAACCATGCTTATACTGTGTTATTACGCTGTTATAGCGTATAGAATATACTGTATCCATAATCTCATTTATAGGCATATGGTTGTAACATGCTAGCTAGCCACCTAGCCAGTCAACTAGATAAAAATGAATGTGACTCAGGTAAGCAATCTGATATTCTATTTACACAGAATCAAACATTCATGGCTGACAAGTTAAAATGCAACAACTGTAATATTAAATACATATCTTAATATAAGTTAAGTAAAAGCATTTCCCCAAATCTGTCTTTTGTCTTTCTTCCGAGATTCTCAATGACACTGTTTCAAATAACAGTGCCGTTATTGTCCATGTTGAACAGATCCAGCTTTGCAGAAGTGAAAATGGCCTACACATAAAGAAGAGAAAATACCAAAGGAAATAAAGCTATGATATTGTATTATTCACAAAATAATGACCTTGACGCACTTCTTCAGCAGTGTTATTTATCAAAAACAGGCAGTGAGTGGGGTGAAGGATGTCCCTTATCTTTTCCTGTCAGGGGGGACATTAGTCATGGGAAACTTTGGCTCAGATCTGTTGGAGGGGGTCCTCGTTGTCATTTCAAATTGCTAATCAATCATGGGATCAGGCGGTTCCGTCGGGGAGATTACGGAGCGCCTTCCTGCTAACACACCGGGCTGTTTGTGAGGGCCTGGCCCATGCAGATGAGGCAAGTCCAGCCGTTTAACATTGTTGATCACACTGCGAGGGCACCACAGAAAGAGGGATGGAGTGAAAGCCGTAGAGAGACAGAGGGAAACAGAGAGCCTTAAGCAATGACTTCAGAGAGGGCATACCAGAGACGGAAAAGGTGTTCATTCATCATTATTGTCATGGGCTTTTCGCAAATGATAACTATTTGTCTTCATCCTATTTTTAGACAATGAGGCACAGCAGCCATTTTTGCCAGATGGGATGGTGGGCCACTATTTCTGTATGCTACTTGTTTTGAACAGCTTTTATTTTGAATTAATTGTTTTTCTTCTGTTATTGGTTTTACCACAGATTATTCTTGCAATGTCAACTCTTGCATGAACAAATATATGCTGTTGAACTGCATAAATGGATTCACTTGTACAACCAAAGTATATATCAATGTTCTGGTTGAATCAGGGTCAACCTTTGCAGAGTTCCGTATTAACAGAGATATTTTGACAAGAGGAAACCTCAGAAGGTAGAAATGAGGAAAGCAGCAGCATCCAAGGCATTTCCATGATTGGTCTGTGAGGGGTCAAAGTTGGGACTGGCTGAGATGAAGACAAATGAACGTCAGGAAGGATGTATGGAGGCCTTAATTGACATCTGACCTGTATGGTGACCTAGTGACTCCAGGGTTACACCAGGGCACTGTATTAAAGCCCGACATTAGTTTGGCCAATTGGAGCATCTGAGATTTCTTGGCAATTATCTTCACTTACAATCGACCAAAAATGATCTAACATTGTTTTGAAATGCCTGTTGGCTTGCAATTCCTATTATTATGGAATCTAGTATGATATTTTAGCAAATGGCTTGAGCATGTATTCGAACATATTCCACTTAGGTTAACACAACAAATACAGGGAGCAGGTGAAATGTACTGGAGCGGCTGTTCGTACAACACCATCTCTCCTTTAAAAGGAGCTAACAGGAATGCACTTCACACCCAGGGGCCTGTGGGACTTACCCAATCCTGTTTACTCAACTCCTGCTAAACCCTTCTATGTGCTCCCTGCGAAATCTCCCCTAGATCCCTATTTAAATGTGTCTGGGGCTACCGCCACTAAATACTGTTTAAAAACAGATTATCGCACAATTGCCTGTGCAAGCCCTCCTCTAATCATTTTGACTCTTCAGAGCCAACACACAGGGACCCCCATTGACACAGGGCACACCTTCTTTACGTGTATTTCATTCGAATGTTTATCATCATTATTGCGTTAGGTGTCACATTTGCTGCCAAAGGTGTGTGAGGATAAAGGCACAAGCACATTTTGTCTAACAGCCAGGTAAAGGGAATGAGACTCGAAAAGAAAGCTGGAGGGTTGAGCTCTTGGAAATGAAACAGAACCTATATCAATACGGTTCAATTTTGAAGAAAGGGAAGGAGTAAACGTGAATTTGGACTGAGATCTCAGAGCATGTGTTGGATTAAAACGACCAGCAGACGGGCATTAAAATCTCCATGTCCATGTCCATCTGGGTTAGTGTGGAACACATGGCAAGTGTATTACATCGCACATTAAATGGTATTATGTTTTCACTGATTACAACTGTTGCTGTATGTGAAAAGATTGCATTTCAAGCTAAATACGGAACATAAAAATAACATAAAGGAAATACCATGTTAATGTCATCTCATCTTCCATCGACTGTGACAGAGCCACAGTATTGCAAAGGGTTCAACGGATAGGAATCAATAAGCATGTACACTTTCAGTGTTTTTCATATTGTATCGATGTAACATTTGCACACAGCATGCATCCTATTTTAAATGGTATAATATTTCAGACAGAAGCAGTAAATTAATGATGTTCGGTTCCTGAAAAGAGATGGCAAAAACCCAGTGTGATCCATTGTGTGGAATGGCTGTTTTTCACTTTTGCTTTATTTCTGTAAGAGTTGTAAATTCCTCATGGGGGAATTGAAACACCAAGGCCAATTGTTCCCCATTGAACACAAATCCATCCTACTCTACTGTGTGGGAGTGACAGACCCTTTGGACCACTCCCCTTCTCTGTCCCAACATGCATTACCATATTGGCGTGCCCCAACCAGTCATTTATAACACATCCACTGTATTCTTCTATTCCACGGATGTACCAAGGGCTCTTAAGAACCTATTGATTTTTATTTGATTAAATGTCTGCTGGTTTGCAGCAAATTAGCGCAAGTTTAATCAAATCACAATCAATACCTACTTAATAAAACCCCCTCAGTTCACACACGCCAAAGTTAAATTCGATGGTGGATAGTTTGAGGGGGAAAGCATCCAAAACAGAGCACTTTGTACAGCGGAGGGATATGAGCTGTGGGCTTAGTATACAGGAAAAAGATCAGTGAATATTAGATTCTATTGAGGGTCATGTAAGTGTCTTGGGCCAGGCATCATGTTGAGCTGATCTAATTCACATGTGAGACCACACAAAAAAAAATGACTAAAGTTATGAGTGCCTCCAAAAGCCCCTCCCATACGAAACCTCTCTGGACATCAGTCATTTTTATTGGCCATCTGTGAGAAGGCCTTTTCAAGAAGGTAAAGTATCATTTTTGACTTCACCACCAAAACACTGTGAAAAATAGACTGAGGGATTCCATGGAGTTGATTTTCTTTCTGTGCATTACAGGGTGGACTTGCCCGGAGAGCATAGTCAGGTTGTCACACAAATCGTTTTGTAAATGCTCGTGCTCATATTTACGATTGTACGTCCACGCGCGTGCAACATCAACCGTGTTAATTACACAACTTAAATTAGAGGGTCGTCCTCACGCGGTTTGCCAGTTGACTTATACCAATTGACTTATACCTATAGGGGGTTTGTCAAATGATGACTCTTTACAGTGGCAACATGTCTACTAGAAATGTGTGGGTGGATGTGTGTTTCATCTGTGTTATATGTTTAATTTATGTTTTCGAAGGTAACTTCAGCTGACTCACTTCCTTCATTCTCTCAGAGTTCACGAAAGCAGTCAATATCCTCCAATTGGAGCTTTACGCTATTTACAGTAAACTTGACCTACATTCACCCGGAGCTCTTTGTAGCAAAGATCCTCCAGTCTGTCCTGTCAGTCTGTATCCCCATTCAATCGTTGTGCCTGAGGGGGAGTAGGCCTGAGGGGAAAGGCAGAGAGAGATCCACAACTCCTTAGGGGGTTAGTTCCCCCTCCAGCAGGAATGCTTGAGGGGGAAACACAATAGAAATTCTGGGCCTCCATTTTGACTGAGTGGGGATTTCTGTATATTTGCAGTAAAGTAGACCGTAGACCTCCATAAACACTGCAAAAGGGGGCATGTGAACGTATGAATCAATTAGCTTTTTCCCGTCCTTCCTGTCTCCCCTGGCGACGTTTCGTAGGCAGGCATCATATCACAGGAGGCGCTGTTCTTAACATCCGGTTGTCAGTTTCTGTACAGTCAATTATTTTGTCACTGACCAAGACTTTGTTTCAGCACCTTACCATTTAGGAGAACACTGGGATTAGTTTTATTAATGACAGTGAAACACCCTAAATAATATGGTAATCTGTAGATCATCAGCATAACAGGGATTACATATCCCTAATCCAAACTCTCATATAGAAAATCAGCTCCTCTCCAGTGCCCTCGTTTCCCACCTTTTACTCTAGACAGTTAGTCATGTTTATCCGCCTTGGAAAGAAAAAAACATCTCTGCCAATGCACTGCCGTGTCAGATTAAAAGTTAGTAAACACATTTTTTCCCTCCTTCAACCAGTAAACACAATTAATCTTAATCCCTAAAATTTTAACAAAAGCCCTCTTCAAAATAATGACGGTTCAGTGTAATTAATTAAAGTTGCTTGACACAGTCCATCCTCTGGAAATGGAGACTATTGATATGACAATAGACAGCTGTTGTAAGGCTTTGTCATATGAATTCCACTGTAGACCTTGTTTTTGTAATTACAGCCTTATCATGTGTTTAGTCTTTGTATCACCGCTTGGTTAATATTCGCTACTTGACAATGTTCTTAATCTTAACTTCATAATGAACTGCAGCTCATCTTAAGGAAAAACAAGTCTGTCTTTTCCATGTTGGCCATCTTTTTTTCCCTTCCTTCCTAATAAACATCTCTGCCTATCCTTTTGCCTCCCTCCCTGCTTCGACCTGTCACTCAAAATGAGTGGCTGACACACGAGCATGAATTGTTAAAAGCAGTTTTAGGTAAAGAGTGAGGGTAAACTATCCATGATTCCCCAGCCCCCACCCATGGTTAAAAGCCAACCTCAATTTGTGTCAAGCCTGGTTTAAAGACCTTGGGATTAAAGCCATAAACTGGCTGCTGTCAGGCCGGCAACCTCGCTAACATCCGAGTGCCAAACTGGCATTGTTCAATATCATCTCACGTTCCATCATGCCAGAGCGAGGTGACAGCCGGGCATCACGGACCTGACAGGTCCGATTCACCCTAAGGGATTGCATGGACGCCTGGGGGAATCAAAGCTCACTCCTCGCAGCTCCCGTTCAAAATGAGGAATCCTCCTCCATCGCGATGCAGCGAGCACAATCCAAATGCTAACTGCACCCAGACGGAGAAGAGAGACCTTGTACACCTTGTAACCTACCTGCCATGAAAAGTCCTGATGATCTGATCACAACGACAGCCGTACTCTAGTTAGATAACGAGCACGTTCTGTGTGGATGAGTAGAATACCACGTGCATCTGTGTTTGTATCATTCCACCACTATGTATTTGTAACACTTCACTTCCTCTCACCGTCTTCCTCCTTCAATCCCCCTAACCCGCACCTTTGTCTTGTTCTCCTCTCGCAAACATATTCTCCTAGTCAATAACTAAAACACTTTGAGACAGCTCCCCTCTGCTGAGGGCTCTGTGGACGTCGGGTCGCGGCTGTGCTCAGGCATAAATAAAGATTGCCTGAAGCTGGCGGAGCAATGACTGACAGCCGACAAGGCCCCAGCCAGCGAGCTGTCACTCCACTGGCACCGCACCCCCCTTTCTCCGGATAGTTCCGGGCCTTATCACTCAAGGGTCCGCTAATTCACCAGCAAGGTTGCACTGATAAGCCTGGCTCCGATCACACTCCCTCCCCCCTTCTCCTTTTCTCTCCCTTCCGTTTCACACAGGCCTGAGAGACGGAAAGGTCCCCGGGACAAATGGCTTCCGTTCCTCTCCCCAACACGTGTCTGTCTCTGTGACACGCGGGCCCACCGGGTTACAATGAGATTTGCCCTTTGAATTAGGGAACGTTCCAGATGCGCTGATAAACTGACACTCGAAACGCCTGAGGAGGACAGCACAGGGGGAAAGCCAGACAGCGTGAGTGAGGGGAGGAAGGGCGCCCGGACACAAACAAAGAACACGCGCAGATTTTCCACACCTGTTTCTGACGTGACACCTTGACAGTTTCAGACAGAGATCCAAGGTTAGTCCGTCACCATGGAGTTTACATAGAGTTCATGTGTTTTGGAAAACGTGAAGATCCCGCACATTCACGATGTGGGATCTTCAAGCCAATCAGAAGAAGCACTATTCCCACGGAAATAGAAGCTACCGAAGTTATGAGACAACCGCTCTCTCTAATTGTACATTTGACTTAAAATAATACCGCCTGACATGTCACAGAAGCTACTACGCTGCCTGTTTCCTTGTTTCCAGCATGGCCTTGTAACATAGTAGAGCCTTCCTAAAAACACTACCCAACAGCCTCTGCAGAGTAAGCTAGCTGAAAACACCTTTTTCTACTCTTAGGATGGGGGGAGAGTAAAAGACACAAAAAGGAGGTTCAATTACCGTTACAGAAAGCTAATTCCTCCCGCTATGAGGAGAGATATGTGTGACAATAGCCCAAGGCGATATGAGTGTATTGTTTAAAAAAGCGCTGTCTGCGGAGGCAGCAGGGGAAAGTCGAAGCTCTTTTCTGCCCTGTTACATTTCTGTTTCCATTGTTAAGGAAGTGCGGGGATATCTCTCAAGGTCTCTCCCTCTCCATGCTGTGATTTGAAAAGAGAAGTGGGGTTGGTGGAGTGCTTTACAGGTGGGCAACTGGGTCTATTGTGGTCGAATTGTGAAATAAGAAGTAATTAGCTAACTTCCCCAATGGACGCATTTCTTGACTTTACATTGCATAACATTAGTCCAAATTCATGACTTGCCATGTATAGCAAAACAACTCGAGAGGCTGTGAAATTCATGGAAAATTCCAAAAGGTTATTTGTCTTGCTCAAAGATTAACCAATAAGATAAATGACCTCTCTTATTGCAGTGCTTAATCTCAAATCATATACAGTCGACACCCACCTATCACAAATTGATGATTGATGGTTTGTGGATTTTTGTGTCACGAAGAACACATAGTTCTATGGCCCGCCTAGTGAAAATTATTCATCATAATCTTTTCCTTCTGGCTCTCCCTCCTCATTGCTGTCTGGCCTTCTCCGTTTTCATCAAGGTGGGCTGGAAGAAGTCCACGTTCCTTCTGAAGGTCTGCCTCTTTCACTTCACACACCCTCCTCTAGAACAATGTTTGACACGGGAGGTCATTGTCGTGGATACTTTCCCTCCCAACACACGGGACGTTCTGGCACGCTAGCATTGCTTATTGACCTAAGGACACCTGAAAAGCACGCTCGCGCGCAGAGAACCCCACTGCGTTACCTAGCTGCTATTACATTCTCCGCGTGGTTAACTTTATTAAACGGCAGGCCCGAGATGACAAATGCTTGTGTTCCTATCTCCCAGGAATATAGATTTGTGTGTAACGAGAGTCTGTCCACAGTGGATTTATTCCGGGATAAGGAGTACGAGAGGACATGCGTACACCGAGGGAGAATAACACGCAGAATACAGCGCCGGTGTTATTGGAACGCACACTTCTTCACGCAACAGAGCTCAGATTTTTCGTTCACTTCTGGGGTCATTTTATTCAACGCTTTGTTTTAAAAGAGACGGCGGCGAACGACGGAGGAGAAACAACAGCAGACCCAGATTCAAACCCGCGACCGCCGGGCCACCGCCGGGCCACCGCCGGGGGCCACGCCAATGTTCGACAGCAACACTGTGTGATCTTTATTTCAATTAAGGCGTACGACTAACAAAGGCAGGTGTTCAGTTCTTCGTGCCTAGTGCAGCGGCCTGATGCATAACAGCCCATTGACATTGACGTGCTGTAGCCCGGACATTTTACCCAGATTTATGGGTTGCCCTATGAGTGCAACTGTTGCGGATACAGACGTAATTCACATTTCTGTGGGTGAACACGTCCATTCTCATGCAAAGGTAACATTTAGTTTTAGAATGGATTTCTCCTTCCATTATTTTATTGGAGAGAGCCTTCTCCACTCCTCATCATGCAGATATATAGGTTCATGTCTGGGTGGCATTTTACCAAAAGGCCATCCGGGAATGGTCCTCACTACCATATGAATAATTGAAACCAAAACAGAAAAAAGACTCACCATTTTCAATAATGCACAGATATATACAGGCATAACATATGTAGCGCTTTTCAATTAACATCTGAAAATTACCGCAGGAACACCAAAACACACACGCGCCACATCCCCAACACTGAGACCAGGAGAGCGTCCAACTCCTTAATAAAAGTTGAGGCAGCAAATGCGTGAGGTGATATTTCACAAGTGACCTTTCAGTGAAACACGGGACCGGGGTTGTGATTACACCACAGTTGCTGGAGTACGTGCCGGCTCCATCTCTGATTCGCCATGACACATTAAGAGAGGGAGCGAGCGCCGCTCATCTGATCCGTGCATTAGCCACCGACGCCACCGAGGCGCCAACGGGGGGCTGGCTGCCATATTCCCACATTGGTGGTCAGTCTGTTTCAGTCGGATCCGCCGCCGTCTCGTCTCCTGTTTACTAAACCCTACTGACTGGCCCCCTTAAGTCCCTCCGAATGTGACAGTAATGTGACGTGGTTACATCCAGCGATTGTCTCCCGTTGATGAATAATACATCTGGAACACCATAAACATGGGCCATTATGAGCTGGGTGGGTGTGCCGATTTATTATACATGAATATGCAATTTTCTCCTGTTGTGAGTGACATTAAAGGTAAAATAAATAGGGTATTGATGAATAATTGACTGTAATGGCGGCCGTTTTAGGCGGGCCAAAGCGTTTTAATGTGTCTTATTGGGCTTCATGCTTTGTCTCCGCGAGCGTGTTTTGGAGATTAAGGCGCATTACTAGGATGATGCTAATATCCTAAGCAGCCTTTTCACCCACTAAACTGGATGGGAGAGCATTTCTCCCGCCTTTAAATGACAAGTGTGTTTGGAAACGCCGTTGCCACACTGTTGAGTGGCACTTTGAATCATCCTCAAGTGCACACGGGCTTCATGTCACATTTGCAAGGCTGATATCAGTCCCGACGAGCCACTGCAGAGAGGGCTAAAGACGCGTGACTGCCCTCACACATAAACATGCATCCCCCAAACACACACACACGCGCGCACACACACTCACACACACAGGCACGCATACTTATAGGCATGCACAAACACACACACACACACAGGCCCACACAAAGAAACGCACAACACACACACACACACCGAATAGGAGCTTATTCTGTATATCCTTCACTGACCATTTTAAACAGGCTGCCAGTCATTTTCAGAGGAACTCATAAATCCATGAGGAAAATGAAGTAAAAGAAGCCCATTCCATTTAGATCTGTGCACTTCTAATCAGACCGCCGTGGCACATAAACTTTCACCTTCTAAACCTCCACCCCTTTTACGAGAGCCGCAGTGTGTGTGTGTGTGTGTGTGTGTGTGTGTGTGTGTGATAGTCGGAAAGAAAAGAGTGATGTTTTTTACTGTGATGTCAATCCCTCACCAATGGAACAAAGATGAATAGCTGTGTCAGTCAAAAATGAGCATGAGTGTTATAGAGGTGAGAGTCAAACGACTGTTTGATTCTGACCTCCGTGGCCCCTCGCCGTCATAAACAGCCTTGGGCCCCTGGAGCAGCCCCTGTGGAAATCTGATGGAAAATAATGAGGACAGTCTGAAATTGACCATCAGATCCTGCAAACACACTGTACAACATGAGATTTGTACAACGTTGTAATGTCCCTTGTGATGTGTTTGTGTTTTTCCACAATGAATGAACTATTCATTTAAAACTATGCGCAATGACCAATTCCGGCATTGGCATTTTGGTTATACATCTCTTTGTAAAGCTTTTACGAAATGATACGCCCATTTTCCCCGAAGTGAGAAGGTGAACATGGAAAATTCTTTGTTTGGTAATGCAATATGGAAATACTACTTTACAAGGAACCGGTTATAGCCAAAGGCCACTAAAATCATACTGGGGTTTTATAAAGCAGAGAAACATTATTTTAGGGGACAAAACAGTATCATTTGTCAATGATTATTTTTCTTCTGTGTTTTATATATTTTTTATTTTCTCAGGGTTTGAATGCGAGGCGGCAACAATGAACAGAGTGACACATCATTCGAGACAGGACGGCTCCCTCGCTGGCCACATGCCCGCAGCGTGAAACGATGACTCCATCCGTCGCCGCACAGCCGGTAAACGACTCTACATCCCTCCAAAACTACACCCCCCCGTTAAAAAAAAGGAAAAAAAATCTAAACTCTCCGGACATGCAGCCCATCTACAGCCATTCTGTGTTGCTTCCCTTCCACTCCCATTGTCATTAGTTTAATGTGATTTTACAAAGTGGCAAGAAGGAGAGCTCTCCACGTTGGGAAGTCACCAAGCTCAAATGCTCAGCAGACAAACCGATGCACCCTGACAGCACATTCCCAGCCCGGATCTCTGATCGACATTTGGAGGGAATGCTAGTGAATCGTAAGGACCAATGCCATTCGCACAGTTATCCTCGTGATGAGTTTATTTTCAGCCCTCTCATCCCACTCACTGCCTGCGAGTAGAAAGAAGAAATACAGTCAACAAGTCAACAGAAAGGAATGGTTGCAATGTGGAACATTTATGTCATCGCAAATGGTTACAATGTGGAACATTCATTTCATCCCAAATGGTTACAATGTGGAACATTCATTTCATCCCAAATGGCTACAATGTAGAACATTCATTTCATCCCAAATGGCTACAATGTGGAACATTCATTTAATCCCAAATGGGTACAATGTGGAACATTCATTTCATTGTTATATAAACAAAAAACAACAGTCTAGTTGAAGCTGCACATTAAACATTTGCCTTCTGATGTGGTTATAGTATGCTAATAATGTGGTTCTGTGACTACACATTCATACTTATGTATAGGTCATTTACCAGACAATTATCCAGAGTAGATTTTTCACCTTGCGGTGTCTGGGAGTCAATCCAACAACCTTTCGGTGACACTACCGCTGGGCTAACTACTACTTACACTAGACTGATTCATTAAAAGTTCTATAAGTGACCAGGTCGTTCCATGTGCTTCCATTATCATTGCATTTTTCTTCCAGACCCCAAAACAGTACGGAACCAGATGGTAAATCTTAGCTGACATTATATAGTAATTTGGCGTCGTTCTTTTAGAGTTGTTATCTTCTGAGTCGTCGTTCTGTTATCGCATCACCGTGTGAGCCAGACATACAGTGGGACAACATCAAACCGAATTCCCCGGCGTTTGGTGACAGCAGTATGCTGGGAGCAGTGTGTTCAAGTTGAATTACGGCTCAAAGACAAGCGTGTTGTTTTAACTTTTAACGCACTGGCATACCGAGCAACTCCCAAATTAATTAGGAGAGACGTTTCACAAATTACGTTTATTCATATTGTCTGCTCACTCCGTGTAAAAGCGCCCGTACTTTTATGGCCCTCTGTTTGTGTTAACAATGGCTGTCATAAAGCTGATCTTTCTGTTACCCCCCCACCCCCCTATCCCATTTGCCGAGTTGGGAAGCAGTGCCGGGTTTGTGCTTGACTTTGTTAATCGTCAGACGACAGCTTAACAGCTTGCGCGACCGTAATTAACGCCGCTTGAAATAAACGTGACGGCGTGGGGGGTGGTGACGTGCTGGGGGGGTGAATTAAATAAATAATTTAGGCAAATGCATCTTGTCAGCTCAGGTAGGGCCCACCTGACTAGCGCCTCGACGATAAGCGTGTCCTGGCAGAAGCCCTTGCCTTGCCGGATCGCTGAATTATTCACCGTGTGGGAGCATGCGGCGACTTATAAAAGCCATTATTATGTTTAATAATGACTAATCCACGTCTAAAAGGCCAGCCAGCTTTGGAGAGGCAAATGGACTGATTGTCAGGAATCACTTCCACTTTCCTTCACGTTTATTTTTACCGTATGCATATTTAGGAGTTACTTGCTTAGGCCTGCGATAACACTTAGGGTAACTCCTACCAGGGCACACTCCTAAAAAAACAAAACAAAGGAACCCTTTTTTTTTCCCCAGCCGTATTTAACTCACCATGATCCACGCGGTGAGAATTAGCCATCGTGTTCAACTAGCGACTGCCTTTGTGCACCGTACCGTACGCCACGTTAACGAGGGGCAGCGGATGCTCAAATCTTAAAAGTGTGTGAGAGAGAAAGAAGGCCCAAGTGGTTGCTCCCGTGTTAATGTGATCTTTCACTGTGTAGGGTTGTGGCCGTACACATAACTGTACAGGCTGGCGCTGATGGCAGCTTTGGTAACAGCGCTGCAGGTTTACATTACCCCAGAGGTTAATGCTCTACACCGACGCTCCTTGTTCTGGTGAAAGCTAACAACGTCTACATGGAGATGCCTGTTTACATATGCAGAGCCTACCTTCTCAGACCTACATGAGGGTGAAATTATCGTTTTCACCCTAGGTGAGGCAGAGTGGAGGAAAGAGGGCAGAAATCCCTTAGCATATAAATAAACCAATTCATCACCGGCTTTTCTACAAGAATAAACACTAATTTTCCTGACGGTGACCCTGACAAATGGCTGCCTGGCGCGTGGCATGCGCGGCGCGGCGCGGTATGCCGCGCGCTGTACGGCCGCCTCTCTCCGTGGCGCCGGCCCCGGGCCGAGCTCGGCCACTTATCCGCTCGGCGGGGCTAATAAACGGGTCTTGTCAAAACCGTTGTCAGTCCATTCTTTGCTTGTTTGAGTTCATCTGGACTGGAGAGGGGGCCAGGGCTGGGGGTGGTGGGGGCGGAGGAAGGCTCAGTGGAACGGCACCTCACAACGACCGGCCCACTCCGCCTGGGATTATTGATTTCTACCCACGGTGCTCTTTGTCAAAAATCAGATACAGGGAAGCCCTCTGGACCCGCTCACCTTTTAGAAGCACATATAGAGCCTTTTACGCGCTGGACAGAGGCGTTTGTGTTTGCAGGGACGGGGGGGTTTGCAGGGACGGGGGGGTTTGCAGGGACGGGGCTCATTGTTTGGGTTTAGCGATAAGCGGCCGGGGGGGAGACGAGAGAAAGCTGTCTTTGCGGACCTAGCATGTGGAGTTGGAGGAGATTTCTATCGGGACGAATGTGGTATGTCCCTCTTTCATATCTGGCCACTCGCTGTAATTGCACAGATTGGACTGGAAGTATGTGCTTATTGTACAGCACGGTGTGGGGCTCGTACCGTTTCTTCTTCTGAGGGATCCACAAACACTGGAAATCAATCATATGGAGCACACCAAAAACTAGCCCTTAATCACTTCAATCCCTAGCAATCACACCGTATCCATTTCACCAATGTTATTACAGTGGGTCTGACTTGTGAGATACTTGATTTTCAACAAGATAAATTCATAGCACTTTTGTAATTGATTTGGGCCCCTCAGAGCTAATGTGGATATTAATGTTTTACCTTTCCCAGGTTGTGGAAACAGCAGGGATATGCTACCCGTTCACTAGACAGGAGGTAGTGGAGAGAAGGAGGTGGAGGAGTAGGGGGAGGTAGAAAAGGAGGACGGGGGGGTCCACTGTCCAAAGACTCAGCACCTCTCTGTTTCTCCTGACACAGAGAAAATATTATGCAGCGACTCGCTCCCATTGAATCCGCGTGATTCATTGCCCAATTTTAAACTGCCAAGCTACTAAATTGCATCAGGTCTGCCAAAATTCATTCCAGGACTACGGAGGAGATATGAAAAATTAAATGTCATCTTGGTACAGTGGAAAACTTTTACCTCTCCGAACAGCCGAACAGCCGAATATGCTACATTCTGTAATGATCGATGACGACTTGGAACTACACTTAACCTACTTAGTGATGTCATGTTGCCCGGAACGTGTTTACTTTTATAAAATGTCAGGAAGACATAAACTTTATCAGGCTCTGACATCAATGCATTCTTCCCCTACAAATGAACGGACTCTTTATGTTGGTTCTCAGATATATGATTCTATTTTTTCCCTGTCCTCCCCTCATCATGCGATGGCTGTTGGAGTGGGGAAGCGTATTATGTAGCGCGGTTTGAAGTGGGAAATAGTTGCTTTAGTGGGAGAGAAAAAGCCGACCCAGTCCTCTCTCTGGGAGCTAAAGTGTTGCGGCGTGGAAGAGAACCACTGTGGACTCTGAAAGTTGGACACAGCTTAATCACGATGCACTGCCACAGGAAATATGGTGGGGGGGTGGAGGTGGACAGTGGTGCACCATGGGAATGTAAGCGGAGGTGGGGAGGTGAGGTGCAATGTTTGACAAATATGTTTATGTATATATATATATATATATATATATATATATATATATATTTATAATTTTTAATTTTTTGACCATTACATAATCCTCAGAGATAAAGAACGAGTGCTGCGGTGGTGGTGTGTAAGCGAGGGAGGAAAAGAGGAGAAGAGAAAAGAGAGATGGCAAGAAAGAGAAGAGCACTCTGCATAAGTACGGCATCCAGGGCTCTAATTTTTCTCTGGGGCTTTGTGTTTCAGTGACAGCTTCATTTGTTTAAAAAACGTCTACAGCAGCTCCCATCTCCCCCAGATTATGATAGCGCTCTTTGGTGCATTATAACATGGGAGCAACAAAGAAATACATAATAGGGCCAATATTTAGGAAAAGCTCTGGATGCAAAACGTACAGTGTGTTCGGCTGAGTGTGCAGTGTGAAAACTGCATTAACCACCTAGGCTTTCACACACATAAGCGTTTGCATGCACATGCACGCACACAAACGCATGCACGCGCACACACACACACACACACACACACACACACACAGAATTAGTCAGTAGGAAACTACATGTAGGGTGATGTAATTGAATTGCATTTGGCAGTAGCTTAGAGGTAAACTTAATTCAAACTCAGGTTGACTTTTAATATTTCATGTAATGTAGGTAACTAATGAATCGACACACCACTGTACAAATAAATCTCCTTCCTGCTTAGTTCTCACTTTAAATGTAGTTCACAAAATAGTAACAAATGACCCTAACGTGACCTCTTGTGCCAACATTATTTGTTGTCTATGACATTTCTGATTTACATATAACAATTGTGTAATTGGTTTATTTATTTAACAAGGATCGTTCCAAGATTAGCTTTGGTTTAACTAATTCCAGCGTGAGGTAACTGGTAACTTGGTAACCTATCCTTTCGAAGTATCTTTCTCAACACACACACACTCTCTCTCTTTCCCTCTCTCTCTTACTCCCACCATCTCTCTCTACTTTTCTCTCTTTCTCGTTTCCTTGCCGACATAAGCTAATACAACACGGACACAGACTCACAAACCCTGATTCTCAATGTATATAACATGTTTGGCTATCACAGAAAATGCTAAAAAAAAGTGCCCGACGCGCATGCTAACACATGGAGACCCACTTAGGTATTCAGTGCACTAGGGATGTTTAGCTACGTGGATGTGCAGCCTTCCTCTTCTTCCTGTTCCCTGCTTGCGCTGTGAGGCAGTGATATTTATTATTACGAATATCATTTGTATTAATCATCAGGATAAATGACTGGTTTGGCTATCTGAATGCCTCATTTAGAGAAACTTCGCTCCCATGTCATTGTTATAAATTACTGCCAGGCTGGCTTTCACCTGAGGCTTTTTTTTTCTCATCCAGCATACATGCAGAAGATGAGGCTTTCTACTTTGTTCCTCATGTCCAAGGGATACTGTTACTATCATCCGAACAATGCGATTCCAGGGCAATTGGTGTCATTGATATAATGCCCCAGTGAAAAGAGCAGAAATAGTCATGCAGTTTGTGTACATAGACAAACACACCAACAAAAGCTCAAACATACACAATAAAATATATTCTAAATATGCGCGCTCTCGGGTGCTCACGCACACACACTAAAAGATTTGTGGGAGGGTTTTTTTTTTAGATGTATTTATTTCTGTTCCACATTTCCTCTTGATTAAATTATTCAGTGTTACAAACTACAATCATGCTTTATTAAAAATTATTAAAAATTCTCACTGGGCCCGCAGATGTTAAAGAATGTATTGCCTTGTTTTTCAAATTTGCATCATTGATTTTGTGAGACTTTGAAATGCAGTGGTACTACTTTGATTTTGTTTGTTTATTTCAAATAGGGGCTGGGGACTGGGGGTTTGGGGTGGTTGGGTGTAGTCACATTTCCACCTCTGATAGATGCTTGGAGGACTGATTTTATTTACATGTGTTTATCAATTTTATGGCTCATGAGGAAGTGTTGCTGAGCTAAATTAGATTTTTGGGAGGCGAATGCCTTTCAGACCTCATATTAAAGAACACACACTCATAATGGGAGACAAGAATCATTCTGAATATTCCATTGGAACAGTTATTTATCACTTGGGCTATCAAAATCAATAAAATAACTACAGTGTTTGGCACAATAATCCAATTTTTTTCTCTTCCTAAACCATCCTTCTCACTTTCAAAATGAAGAGAAGAGGAAATGTCTCTCATAAAGGAAAAAATAAAGAGACGTCTTGCTGAACAAGAGGCAACGCTGGACATTTGAATATCCCCCCAAAAATGAATCAAATTCTTATCAGGCATATTACTTAAAAAATATGATTTCCATACATTAAATATACATGCTAAATTTACACTTCAAAGTTTGGCCCATTACAAGAGCCATTAGTTATACTTGTTATACGAGTTCCCTATGGCCACGCTATGAATGATTTAACAGCAAGTTACTGTAAACTAAATTCAATTTTCGTTCAAAGCAACCATCTCCTCTGCACTTTGGAAAAAGAGAGGGAGAGAGTGAAAAAGAGGAGTAGAGCTGGAGACAGAGAGAGACAGAGGGAGAGAGTATGCGCCTTTCGTAGTTGAATCCTGAGCAATGACTGGCTACTTTAGCAATTAAAATCCGGGGCAAAGACACAGCAGCTTCGTTTGGCCGAGAGACTGCGCCATTCATCATCTCAGCTGCCATAAAATAGCACTAGATGGATTCTTTGATTTTAGCTTTGGAAGAACATAAATCAAAATCTAAACCATGGCCTGTCACGAGCATCACCAGAATTATCCATTTGAGAAAGAGAGCGAACTAGACGGAGAGATACAGAAAGAGAGAGAGAGAGAGAGAGAGAGAGAGAGAGAGAGAGAGAGAAGAGAGAGAGAACGAGGTTGCTTTTTTATTGTTTTTCTACGTAGGGACACCTGCACCCACACACACACTAGACAATATGTGATTATCATATGATAAGTGTCTTTTTGATTTTTGATACACCCTGCCCTGTGGGCTAAACCTATTCTACAGCCTCTACTGGATACTGTCAATACCAGCCTGTGGGGAGGATTTGAGTCTAAATCGGATGATTCTGGATATATGGGATTTAGCCCCCTATGGAACTCTGTCTCCCCCATGAACGTGTTGAGGTGAGTTTCCCCTAACCCCCAACCACAACATTCCTCACTTGCTGTATTCCCACTGGGGGCCTTTAGGGGCCTCCAAGGCTGGCTCAGAAAGTGGCCTCGTTTGTTCGCTGGGAATTGTGGGAGACCTAATTTAAGTGTCTGTCCCTAGTATTGAGCTCTTTGAATTGCACCTCCACTAAAGGAAACACTTTGGCAATGTGCCTTTCTATGGGTGAGATACATACAAATCCCCAAAAAACTGTTTTGGACTTGCTAATATTTCTATATATTTTTACACTGTGCAACATGTATATACACACGTATAAATATACATATATATAGTATATCAGCGTTGGAATATGCATCCAAAAAATATTTTGGGCATATCCATGGAGACAATTAATGAGAAGACATTTTGATTTTTACCATAATTTGTATGTCTGTCTGTGAGAGAATGGAGGACAACTGCCAATGTTCAGAGAATTGTCTCTGTCATTTCTCCCCTCTTCCTTCTCTCTACTCTTCTTTCAAAATAGCATGCTGGCATTGAGCACTTCACATAGCATCTAAAAACGGATAATTTCACTGTCTCGATGACTTAGAAGTGGATTCAATCAAAAATAAAGCAACACATAAAATGACCTATTTTAATTCCCCCAGCTCAGTGGTGACATTCAATTACATCTTCAGATGGCACGTTTTTCATGTGCTCCAATTAAAGTCTTATTTAATGTTTAAAGCATATTACTTTCCTTATTATGGATCCCATAACAAAGTCAGCCCAGGTACAAAACCTCTGTCCCTTTGTTTTTTATATTATTCAAAAAGCTCATCACAGCAGAAAGAGAATGATAGTGAGATGGGGGGGGTGAGGAGAAAGAGTAGAGAATCAGGTGTTGGTTAAATTGTATATGCAGAGCAGAGGCAAAAACAAGAAGGCACAATTAATCCCATTATTTTCCTCAATTTAATTCTATGTTGGTCCACAATTAGAAACATTCTGCAGCTGGCATGTATCTCTCTTCTATTCAAACAGTTCCCGCCAACAAGGATATGATGCATTTGAATTTCACTTTTAAAAACTTAGCTATGATTTCCCGAACACTAGACATTAATTAGTTTGTTTTTAACAAATATACAAATGACTGTATCCTAAATTATATTTTTACTCAAATCTCTTCATTAAAAACACATTTAGTCATTTTACAGCCAGCCATTAGTTGTTATTATTAATTATAAAACAAATGAGTTGGTTTAATATGATCATTGGCTTATATTAGTTAATAACACGATCATAAATTAGAAACACAGAAACAAGAATAGATATTTAACCAACATATTTTCTTTATGTACGTATTTCCTTTTGTATGTTGTTCAGGGAATGCACTTCGTTCATTACTTCCCTCAATCAAAGAATTTCAATTAAAGCTGAGGTCAGTCAAACAGTTCAGAATACCCGGTGCGTTGATGCGGGCGTTCTAAGCTTCACAGCTCTCCAATATATATTTGTTTCTTTTGAGTGTACCATAAACCAGGTAACCAAGGAAAGTCACATCTGTCCGACTAAAGCAAGTCAGTTCATTGGGCCAGTGTAATACACTGTTCATTAGGCCATTGATCAAGTAGTCCCATCCTGTCACAAGATTACAGCTGGCCAGCGCACCTCCCCAGTCCAAACACAGACGCACACCTCTCCCGCTTTGAAACGCCAGGGAGGACTCTGGTAAGTGGGGTCAAAGGTCACTTGTAGTAATCCATCTAACCAGCGTGACAGCGGCAGCTAATAAATCACTTATTCATCGTTTAATCCATCGTCTGTCGCCACCGAATCTCTGGAAAACAATGCGTTTGCGACAGAGTGAACGGGCGTCCAACCACCGTCGGATCTTTAGAATGTTCTAGTAGATGGAGTTTAAGTATCGGTCTGATTTATACAAATCCACGGTGTCATCAGAAAAGGTGTCATCATGCTGGCTGTTTTGTAGCACATTCACCTTGATATTCACCTTGATAACAGCTTGATTTTAATTCAAAATGTATTTAAACTTTTACTTTCCTAACTGTTAAAACCAATCCTTATGTACCAATGAAACTAAGTCGGATCCCTTGGGCCTACGAGTTCTAGACAGAGTTTTCAGAGACTTGAATAAGACCCACCGACCCCCTCCTTCCAACCCCCGAAGTCATCCTCATTCCACCACCCCTTAATTTGCTCTCTATCTCTGCGAATTCACGCTTTCTAAAGCATGTTGTCTCACCTGACAGAAAGAGAAGGGGAAAGGAAAGAGAAAGAGAGCGAGTGAAAGAGAGAGGAACGGAGGGGTGATCGTACAGTTTAATTACCCGGCTGCCTTGTAAGTGCTCCAGCAAGGAACTACATGGCCGGCTACAAAAGACAGATACGCCATTCCAAATAATTAAATGCTGACCCATTAAAGTGGAAACATGAGGATGTGCCTCATCATCTGCCGACCCTTCACTCCTCCAGAAGGGCCGTAGCCGCCTCGCACCCTCTGTCCACCTCCTCGTGCCGTTCTCTCCTCGGGTTTCAACCCTCTCCGACCCGCTCAAAACTTTGTCGGGCCCACGCATGACGCGGACAGTAATTGTTTGCGTTCGCGAGAGAAGGCTCTCCGTGTTGGCCAATCGCCATGATTGAAAGTCCTTGGGTTAAAAACATGAGTAACG
Organism: Esox masquinongy; assembly: GCA_016801175.1. Taxonomy (NCBI): domain Eukaryota; kingdom Metazoa; phylum Chordata; class Actinopteri; order Esociformes; family Esocidae; genus Esox; species Esox masquinongy. Next base: position 53,779 of record JACXGI010000197.1, on the reverse strand, counting down.
GGTTAAAAGTAATAAAAATGGCTATTAGGTATTCCCATGGACATGCCATTCTGAAGGAGAGGTAGTGGCACCTAATTACAGCACTGCACTTGGCTGCTTTTATCTGTAATTGGACTATATAGTCCTTCATTATAATTTACTTTCTCCCCCAAACTGTGATAATGCAGACAAGCAGAACTGAGTGGGCTGTTAGTGGCCGCAGAACTGACACCAGTTAATGCCTAATTATAACAACTAAATTAAAGAAGTGACTGGGAGAATGCAAGGGATAATGCCCTAGCACTTAATTTAACAGGACCACTATCAAAGCCTGAGGTTCAAGATAGGTAGATGCAGCAAAACAACTTGGGCTGCTGCCGTATTTAGATTTCCTGTTGCTGTTATTGTCACTCCGAGGAGTTTGAATTCTCAACGGACACAGCTGGTTAATTAGCACACTTGAGTTCGTGTACAGCTTGGTGACGGAAATGGGATGGACAATTCAGAGAAATCCGTTCAACACATGGCTGTTACAAGCTGGCTTTGAGTGCAAAATTGTCAGCCAGTCTGATGTCCATGGTCAAATAAGAGGATCAAACCCATTTGAAAGTGAGTTGTTTGTTGAAGATTACTGCTTTTTCACACACACACAAATTACCTTCACAAACAAGCACATTTGCTTGCTCCAATTTAATCTCAGCGTTATCATGGAGTTGTCGGGAAGCACGGGTAGACAAGATTTGAAATTCAGCACACTACTCATAAAACCCAACCATCTCCTTCAAAATGATATTTGGCCTGAATTTAGGTCACATTTTAAGTAATTCCTTCAAGGCTTGTATATCCTGTGCCTGTTTTTCTGTTAACGCAACTCTGTCACAGTTACTGACAGTGAACGTTTTTTATCGGAAACTGAAAGAAAGCATGTGAGCGTGTTTTACAGCCCTTCTGACGTGTCTTTTCACCCTGCGTGAGCTGCTGGCATCCATCGATACGCGGGCACATTGTGGCGTAGGGTGGAGACTGGCGCCGTCTTCCACCAGGGTGGCAGCTTGATGGGCTAATCCGCCCTGGTGAGGGACACTCTGCCCGCCCTTGCTGTCATGGTAACCTGCCAGGCCTGACGGAGGTGTATTCAGTGGCGCTTAGCGTCACTCGCCCTCAGTCACTCACCGTAAGCGCCGATCTGACTGACGGACAAACGCGGCCTTTGATGGCTGAGGATTTTCCGGGAGAGTCGTGCCGGCGTCTCTCCCGATTACATTCCGCCAGGGGAGGACGACGCTTCTGATCCGGCTTAATGACGGCGAAGGGGAGGCTGTTGGTTCTCTGTGCTCGCACGGGGGCAGCGCCTCGTCGTTGGAGCCACTCTGGCAGAGCTAGAGAGGACAGGGAAGATACAGTGACACAAAGCTCAGGATTTACTTTGGTGTATGCAACGTGGAGCCTTCCATCGAGGCCTCTGGCGCTACGCTACCCCGCAAGAGGGCTTTAAAACCCGGCTTGGCTCTCAGCAGCACGCCGAGCAGAGGGGCGCAGCGCTGAGACCTGTCACTGCGCGTTTGCGTTGAGCGTCACACTCGCCGCCGCCGTCGCCCCCCCCACCCCCCGGTCTGCTGGTGAAGTGAAACTGGCATACACGTGTAATCACGTCGTACGATTGCCATTATGCACGTATTGTCTCGATTAATGTTGGAAATGCGACACGGCAGCTTGACACTAAGGACTGGGAGACGTTCGGAAACGGAAGCCTGGAGTCACGCTACAAGTACCAGTTGAGGAGTTGAAGCTGTTGCACTAGCCCCTTCTTAACATCTTCTCTGTTCCCTCAGCGACTATATCAGCCCTGACACTGAGGGAGGGACCGGCACACCTCAACAACACCCCATGACATCATAATCTGCTCTTCAGCAGGCCTCATTTCACCACTGAATGAGACAGAGTTTAATGAACAGGACCAAAGTAGTTCTCTCTCTTTCTCATCACACTCCCTTCCTTATTAACACTTCCAACCTGCTGCAATGCACACCTTGAGCTTATTCAGCAAAGTCAAATGCCAGCACGTCTTTTCAGTAGCTGCTCTTCTGCTCCTGTGAGCATGCTTTCACAGCTACGCCTCTGCTCCAGGAAATGGGATTGTCTGGGAATCAGTTTCCTTTTCAGGGTGGTATAATTTTTAAAAGAAAATAGAACAAAAAAAGTTAACCTAAGTGTCCCATTGACCTCCTGTGGAATCCGACGGAGGATTTTGTGGGTAACTTATTGTTTGCGAAGGCAAGGTGAATATTCTTTGAATAAGGTAAAATATGAATGATTCTGGTTAGTCGTTGCTAACCATATTTGATTTACATCAATTAAGTATTTCGAATAAGGTGGCGTATCATGGACAGAGGTAATAACCCAGAAATAACCTCATTAAAAAGACAGCATATCGGTCTAAGCAGAATGAACTCATAGCTGAAAAATTAGTGACCTGGAAAGTGGCAGGAGGAGTTAATGGCGCTACAATGGAGAGTGCAATATAATTTCACCAGTACAAAGGAGGGGCAGAAAAATGTAACCAAGAATCCCTTCCTTGTAACGATTCATTATTCTCTCTCTCATCTTTGCTTTTGAAACAAAAATGTCGCATTATTATTGTTTGTGGGTCTAATTAGAGAGAAGGAACAGAAAAATGTAAAACAGTACTAATGAATTGTTGCCTTTCATGTTTTTCCCCCCCAGTTCTTCCTTTGTTGTCAATTAATTTTACACATACCTGCAACATGCATGTCTGCATCCATACCATGAAAACCAAACAAGAGGCCACGTTAGGTTGTGTTGTTAAATATTTTCTCTGTTGGCTTTTTTATGTTTTTTTTATGTTTGTCCAAAACATAAATACCACAGTCTATGAAGTAGAATTTTCAATATGCAAGAAATCCAACATGACAGGAAAATATCATAAATAAATAACAAAAAAATTTGAAAATGTTTTCAGAACATTATAGGAGAAAAAGATGCAAACAATGCTTTCAGAAACATTGTCTTGAAAAATGCATGCCATCTGTCAGTCTACATTAGTGAAATATTTTATCATGTGTATTTATTTCCCCCTAGCTGTCCCCGAAAAAGAGAAGTCCCAGGCCTCCTCTAGTAGCACTTCAAGCCTCTCGGACAGAGAATGGCGCAATTAGGAGCTAAAACTACGGATGTTACCATGTAATCACCACTTTGATATTAAACATCAATACAAGTTTGGGCACTTTGATATATGAGTCTGCCTTGATGAGTCTTATGAATATATTAAAATAAGTTTAATTAGCAATTCAAATGTGCGCCTAACTAAAAAAGAATATACAATAAGAGCAGAATGTAATGAGTAGTAGGGACAAATTAGCCGAGGGCTTGATGAACAAAAGAAATGGTCTAGAAAAGACACGTGTTTTAGCCTTGTGCCGTTCACCTTTCAAATCATTTTAAGGCCAGCGAAATCAAATGTACTCTGAGCTTCTTTTTTTTTGATTTCTTCATTTCTCTAAGAGAAAATATTCTGTCTAATTATTATGTCCTCATGAATTTTTAATGTGCCCAGAACAGCTTTTGAAATACATTGGAACCTTGAAGTACACGTGTCAGTATTTGCACTTAGATTAAAAAAGTGCTTCAGATGAAATGCTTTTGTGATTAATAACTAATGCACATTTTAACCTATTTATTTCATTTTGATTAGCATATTCTATGTATTTGAACATTTAAAGATCATGTAAAAGGAAATATTGAGTAAGGTTGATAGAGTGATGAATTGGAATACTTTTTAGACAAAAGTGCAGATATTTTAACCAATATAAATAGACCAAGAATAAGTGTGTAAGTTAACTCGCAAGGCACACCTATTAATTGAAAAGCATTTTAGGTGAATGCCTCATGAAGCTGGTGGAGAGGAATGCCAAGAATGTGCAAAGCTGTCATCAAGTCAAAGGGTGGCTCCTTTGCAGAATTTAAAATATAAATGTATTTTGATTTGTTTAACACTTTTTGGATTACCACATGATTTCATATATTTTATTTCATAGTTCTAATATTTTCATTATTATGGTGCAATGTGGAAAACAGTGCAAATAAAGAAACACCCTTGAATGAGTAAACCTTTGCCTGGTACTGTACTTAGAGGTAGCACCAAACACAAACCACATATACTGTATATAGTATAATAATTTATAGAATTTTCAAACACTTCAAGAGCAAAAAACCTAACAAGCATTTGATTACAGGTCAGCCAACCAACCCATCCAACCGACGCCAAATCATTAAATGCCGCATCTTCCAAAGATGGAGAGGTTGAGGTCAGAGGTTGACTGAAGAGAGGAGTTCAGAGTTAGAGGGTAGATGATTGTGATGGATTCTGTTGATGATCTTTTAGTTGGCAAGTCTGGGAAACAGCCTGCTGTTTAAGCCGCTGGACTTCTCTTCCATTCTGTGTGGTATCTACTTGGGTGATGCCTCAGTAGCTCTAGGCGCCAGAAAGCTCACCACACAAAGTTCAGAAGAGTAGCCAGTTGTACTCATTATGAGTCCTGTTCCTCAGCAGAACTGTAGTCCTCTATCTCCTATTCCTCTCACCCTTCAGGCAACTCCTAAAATAATGTTCTCGAAAGATCAGGAGCTGAGGGAAAGAAAGAGTGGGTAATGGTGTTCAGATAACTTTTTTCAAACAAAAAAACAGCTAGCTATAGCAGTAGCCAAGCCAAAACGTCAATTTGTCATTTAAAAACCTATTTATTTTAATCAGTAGGTGCTGCCCAACATCTTTGAGGTAAAAAAAACATGCAAATACAAACTAATCTGTAAAAGGGCAGGAAACTAACTTTTGCAATACTCTTAAATATCTGTTATTTCAGTGCTTTAGTAGGTACAGTTAGCATCAGAAAACTGTTATCATAAACTTGAATTGCTATTTTGATTAATCTTTGATTAATCATTTCCTCCCTTTTCAATTTCTGGGATATATATTTTGGCGGGATTAAAACATGTACCTATCTACCTATCTAAAAAAAATGTTGCTTATTGATTTCTAAGAGCATATTCATTTGACATCTATCTTACCATCTATCTCAATGTATTTATATTTAGTTTCTCAAACCAGGAGTCAGGCAAAAATGGGTTATGTTTGTAGAGAGCAATGGCAAGCATGCAAAAAATGTTACGGAGTCAGGTGTGCAGTGACAATTTCTCTGTTTCATACATTTCAACCAGGAAGCCATTGGATTTCCTAGGTTTACTCTAGTTGTTTGAGCTGTAAGGTCTCTCAGTCTAATTACCTCGGCACCTGGATCCACCAGTCAGCAAACCCTGATTGTAAATGTAAGTGCTTTGTGCTGATGTTAACACTTGTTTAGTAAATTTGTTTGTCTTTTTACATAGCTGACTAACTAGTAGTATGCAACAAAGTTGCTAGCTGCTAGCTAATATAAGTTAGCGCTATTATTAGCTATACAAGCAGGTAACATTAGCTTGCATTAGTAGCAAATGTAGCTACCTATACACTTACACACTACATTGGCTGGATGAAAATAAGTTTAGTGCACTTCTGATCTGGGGAAAAGGCTACCTGAAGTTGTGCCACATTCTGCATTGCAAGTGTTTTCACCTGCATTGCAAGTGTTTTCACCCCCCCGGACAGAAAGTACTGGGTTCTGAATGTACATGCTATAAGAAAATTTCGAATCGCATGCTAGCAGCCAATACGCAAACATTATCATAATGTGCGATCGGAATTATAGATGAATAAATCAGGGGCTTTTTTATTATTATTTGAGATCCGGGCTATAGCCCTGGACACCCAGGCCTAATGACGCCGCTGGTTTTCACTGCTTTAGGTAACGTACTGTATGTGGCGACATATTTTTTGAGAGTGCATTTTCCCCTAGTTATGGGCTGTTATTTGGGTTCATATCTTGGTGGGTGATTGAGATGATACTAACATTTCTTAACGAGCATATCGTGTGAACATTACAACGATTTGATGTTGAGTCTTCAGGCACTTTAAGCTACATATTTGACAGAGGCTATATACTGTCCACTGATCAGCAAAGCAATGATAAAACACTGATATACGGTAGTTAGGTGCATGAGAAGACATGCTAGAGAAAGTTTTTGCTGCAATTCTAGGCACTTGTTTTGGCTACCCTGTTGTAAAATCACACAGAAAGACACAGTAACAGTCCATTATCCCTGTGAAGAAAAGGAGAAGGTTTGAATCCTAAACAACCTGCCTACACTTCATTTGAAGTACAAGAGACCTACATACTGTAGATTCTGTAGTACAGTAGGTCAATGCAGCGATGCAAACCTTGACAGAACATGGGGGATTAGGCAATGTGCTGCTTATGTTCATTTCTTTTCTTTTTCAGCTTTAGACTAATACATTTTTTTCACTTTTTGTATTTTTTCGCTGGAACTTGATTGCACAACATTATTATACAACATATGAAATCAGGTGATACGAACCTGGAACGGAAGCAGTAGAACAATCCTTAGTAGTGGTATACTGGCAGTGTATACCGATGAGCCAAAACATTATGACCACCAGACTAGTATGCTGTCGGTCATTCACATGCCACCAAAACAGCGCCGACCCACCGAGGCATGGACTCTACAAGACCCCTAAAGGTGTCCTGGGGTATCTGGCACTAAGACATTATCAGCAGATCTTTCCAGTCCTGTAAGTTGCGAGGTGGAGCCGCCGTGGATCGGTGTTGTTGGTCCAGCACATCCCACAGACGCTCAATCGGATTGAGATCTGGGGAATTTACACCTAAACATTTTGCAAATGCAACAATTTTAAATGTGATGTATGATCACCTTAAGGCAGCGTTTCTTAATCCTTGTCCTCGGACCCAAAGGGATGCACGTTTTTGTTTTTGCCCTATCACTCACACACCTGGTTCAAATGTTGCCCTACCACTTACACACTTGATTGATGTAATCAACCTATCATCAAGCCTTTAGTTTGAATCAGGTGTGTGAGTGCTTGGGCAAAAACAAAAACTCGCACCCCTTTGGGTCCCGAGGACCCGGATTAAGAAACACTGCCTTAAGGACATTGCAGGCTCAATTTACTCTGAAGTCTAAAATTTGAGCTAGTTTGGGGGAAATAGTTGTCTGAAATTATTGCTAATGACATGTCCACAAATTTGGTATAGTGGTTCTTGGAAACACCCGATAAAGATGAATCACCTAAAATTCATAAATAAATAATATTGCTAGGTTAGACAGTCAAATGTAACATACATTATCTGATCTATGAATAAAAAATATAAGAACATTAATTTTCATAAACACAGAGAGGTATCCATAAGCAATAAATTTAGATGAGAGAAAAATCCCCAATGTAACAAATAAAGGTAGTGTTTCGGACGTAAACCCTTCAGATACACTTCATATCTGTACAGAGTATAGTCTCCCAAACCAGTGAAGGGAACCCCACTTCTCTGGTACCCACCCCCTCTCTTCTGCAGCTGACACTAATGGGGTCTTATGGAAACAGAATGTGTGTGGGCATCTCCTTTTTCCGGAAGAGTCCAATGCCTGTCTTTTAAAACCAAAACATAATTAGTTACAGCTACTACACACCACAATTAATCTGGTTAATGTGTCCGCTCCATGAGGCTGAGAGAATAAATTGGGTTGTGGTCTGGTCCTGCACTGGTTTGGCCTATCAGCACTGTCAGGAAGGGTCAATGGTTACACAGGCCCGTGCTGCCAATGTAGGACGAGTTTGCAAGGCATCGGTCTAGATCGGAGACATGGATGGAGAAAAGGTGAATGAAAAATGAAAGAGGGAAATGGCAAAGTGAGAATGTTTTCAAACGTCCAAATATTTACGTTGAAATATTTCGGTTCTGAAGAGTGTGGTCGGCTTGTTGTTTTGGAAAAGGCGCTGTATTCAAGACCAGCCCGCTTAGCGGTCTCATAGAGAACAACACCATGTGTAAATGCCCTTCACTACTCCTGGATGCCCCGGGCCGCAGCGATAATGGCGGAGCGCAGAGCGGTGCAGCGACGGTCAGCTGTGACGACCACGCGCCATGCGTGAGTTATTATCTAATCTGAAGGCTGCCTTGGGTTGCATTTGTCAATCTGTTTGTGCTGGTCCCATGGGGCTGTACCTCCTCCACGCCCCCACCCTAAAATGCCCACAAGGTCCAGTCTAGCTACCTGTACACTTCCTGCCTGCTCGGGCTCGGGGCTCGTGACACGAATGATTTAAGGGGTACGTGCACTGTGGACAGTGAAGTTCTGCCAGCGGAAGGAAAGAGGCCTGACCGGGCTTCCTCCCACTGCGCATGTCCTCATCTGACATCAATAGACATCGGCTGAAGTAAAGATGCCAACCTTTAATAACAGCCCGTTTTGTTTTTGATGAAGACAGCACAAAGGGACAGGCACAGTTGGGGTAAGCTTTCTCCTTCTCTTCGGGGGTGGGTGGGGGTGTGGGTTGTAATTGATTTAGGGCCCGGCGATAAAGATCGATGTCCACCAGTCACAGTTATGGCACCAACAGAGTCGCAGTGGCATCATGTGACAGGAGACGCAGGCCTATTAGAGAGACACAATCAAATATTCAGAACCGCTGGACACCCTCGTTATTTATTCATGCTAATACAAGTATATTAAAGAAGCTAAACAGGGTTAGTGCTCAATCACTCACAGAGGGAATCATCAGGAGCATTCATCAGGACATTCTTCTAGTTGACTCACACTCTTTCCTAAAGCCTAAACGGATGTTAACTGACAGGACAGGGAAGACCTGGAGCTCTGGACCTCTCCACAGACACCAAAGAGAATGACTGAACAGGCAGTTATTGTCTCTTTCATATGGTGTTATCTACATATTATGACTGAGACCAGTGGAAGCTTCAGTGTTAAATAGAAAATGTACAATTGAGGCAATTTGCCTGTCAACAACCTGAATGACAAGTTAGTCAATAGTAAACAAGGAACATAATAAATATAGACCTGGTGTGAACCTATATTTCTGCCACACACAAACGCTTGTGTATTAGCTGTAGAGTTTCAAACATACTGCCCCACCCGCCCATAGGGATACGATGCAGTTTATCAGTGTTATAAATGAGGCTACAGGGTTGCATTTTCATAATTGTGAATCAGAAATGTGAGATGGACGTAAATGATTGATATTGGTATACCGTGATTACATATGAATAAGAGCAGTTGTCATTTTTCAACAGTTTTGGACCATTAACACAATCTCTACTTTCAACCGTCAGCTCATAAAAAGGCTCCTTTATATTGTGTTTTAATGCTCTCTTATAAAGGAAACACAAAAATGCAATATCCACGGCCTGTCACTCTAATAAACAAAGCTGAATATTGATCTCCCTCTAAATTGGAGAGGGAAAAACAATAATGGTACGTTTTTAGGAACATGAAATTACATACGCAAACAGAGTGCAATTTGGTTTGGCCTGTCATTTTACAGTCCCATAGCGATTCGGCACAGAATACTCCCAGAAACATTACATTAACCAAAAGACACAGAATCAGGCCTTGAAACAGCATCTGAACCTGTTCTAGTTTGTTGAACTTTCCACCCTTACCCTAAAGTATCAAGTAGAATACACCATACCAGTGTAGCATGGGCTGAAGTTGAGGCATGGCTGTTGAAGTAAAATCTTTCCTGTTGATTTCTTTCACAGCCAGGATCAAATGATAAAGTATATCTTAACTCCTATTTTCAAAACCCCTTTAACAAGGCGGACACCTAGAGAGTTAACGCTCCAGGTCTTCTACAAATAGACTTACAGCGCTCCACATCCCTGCTCTAACAGAGCACAGAGACTGCTACCCCCCTCCCTTTCTATATTAAATCGACCAATCAAAGCGTGTCAGTCATGCATCCTGCCCACTGCCTGACAGCTTGGCAGTTCCAATGTAAGAGCGGTTCATTCATTCTTATGACACTTCCGATATCTGTATGGCGCCGTTTTGCTCTACTTGGAAACGCATTTGAAGACACCCATTAGACCGGACCAAATTAAAAGCCTTACTCCTATCTGGGATGTTTCAGTTGCTACGCTAAAGTGTGAGTGATAAAAGGACAACTTCACAGCCACTTAGTTGTTTTGGTCCTTAATCTTAGATAAAAGTGAATGCAAGATTTATCAATATCATGGACCCTGTAGAAATTGCGTGTGCGTTTGTGTGTCCATACATGAGTATCTGCTGTACTCTTTAAACACTGGGGCATATTGACTTTACCAGGACGCCACTGAGAGAAAGCGGTTTGCTCACTGGCCTTGAACTCTTACCGGAGGCGCTCCGCTGGGGCAACAGAGCTTCAGTGCTAATCAGAAATACAAAGTCCTACCATCTCAGACCAAAGTCCAATTAATTTAAACCACAATACGGTGTCAATATTAGGACACTCCATCCCCCCAGTAAGCCATTGTTAGTAGTTAATTCCATATCAACGTTGGACTTGGGATATTGTCACTAGGAGTTAAGTCATTGTCGGTTGAGGTTGAGTCATTTTTAGTAAGACGTGAGTCATTGTCAGTAGGAGTGTTGTAGGATGAGAAATGTCTTGTGAGGAAGACTGTGCGAAGAATGCGTTCGGGAAAAGCCAGTCTGAAAAAGGTCCTACTTGATGTTAATCACGATTCAGGGACAATCTCGGAACATTTGTCGACATTAATAGCACAGGTTACACATGGTGGGAACAATCACTAGATGAGAAGCCCCCACCCATTCCTGCTGTTATACTGTAGGGGCCCGTAGAGGTGTGAAGTCTGGTCAAATGGTAATGGAACAAAGTGAAGGTTCTGTGTGAATTAAACTGACATGTTTGAACATCTGTTTCCTATAAGGGGATGAGTTTTACAGTTAGTTCTATTATTTAGACAGGATCTGTGTCATCCTTTTCTGGAATATTGTACAATTGTGGCCAGATAGAAAGACCAATCAAAGACCAAATAAAACAGTTCTGGTGGATATCAAGATCAACGACAAAGCCTTTCACGTGGGCAACCCGGGTTTGATTCTCGAGAGGGCAGCCACGGTTAACACATTTTATTGCGGGCTGGCTGAACTAGGCTTGCCTGGTTTCTTGTTATAAGACTCAAGTCCTAGTGACAATATCTTGACTCCAACTGACAACGCCTTGTCCTTCTGACAATACCTAAAGTCTAACTACTACTCAGAGTGCACTCATATAGGTAAAGTATCTGATCCAGCCCGAGGATCCTCCCACACATAGGACAGGGACAGCACATGTTAACATTATTGATGAAAAGTTGTAATGTAAATATAACTTTTTTTTTTATTGTTTCTCTGTAAGTGCTGGTATTTGTGCGTTATTAACTGGGTGGCATTAGAATATGGCAGCAGATATTAGTGAGCTCTGCTCTAATGACAGACCTGTCCCAAATGGCCTATTAAGTTCGGGAGCAAAAAAGTGGCAATTAAAGACCAATATCTGTGTTTCAATATCTGTATTTTTCTCCAAAGTCTATGCAGACTTGTGGAGAGTCCCTTAAAATCATTCAGGACTAAAGTTGTCCTACTGTAGATGCAAATTAGTGATTCACAATGAAAGCAAACACACACAAACCATCACTCTCAAGAAGTGTGTGTCTATCTTTCTACATCTCTGCTGTCTGAAAAATCATGTTGTTATCATTTTAAAAGCTACTGCCTGGCTAGATTTAGTGAGAAATATTTGGCACCAGCTTTGGGCAGGACTTTCATAGGTAATTGCCATGAAGGGATATGCCATTTATTATGAGCTACGTGTTTACAGGGAGCTGGATGCAACAACGCAACATAAGACAAGGCCAAAGGGTTCAATTCAATTAAACAATTAGCTGTTGATACTGCATACAGTTACATTTTTACCAGGGTGGCCTATTCACAGGCATGATTTTCGCTTTTGAGAATTAGAAAGTACTGCACGTGGGCAAATGATGAGTCTCATATCTAGTAAAGGATAAATTGCAAACAAAAGTAAAAAACATTGTAGATGTTGTGTAACTGCACTGATACCATAGAGAATAGTAGCCAGCTGTCTTGCCCTGCTGTTGTTTTCTATACACTGACTGAATGAGATTTATCAACTTGCTTTCCTACCTGCCTGCCTCCCAAGTTGACTGATGTCAAAAATTTTATTGACAACATATCTATGCTAACTGTGTATAACGTTCGTCCAAGTTTAGAACTTGAGTCACACATCTTGTTAGCGAGCTAGCTAACCAATCAACATCTATAGCTTAATCCACCAAAGCAGAACAATATTTCATATTTTATAAGAGTGTGATGGTCACTGTAAAATAAAAACAGAAAAATGATAAACCAGAAACCTCTACCATTAAGACACACAGGGATGTATAGAACACAGTGAATTCATTTGGAGGCATTTAGTACAAACCTAGATATGGATATTGTGTATTACATATTGTTTTGTCACTTTATTCAGTATTTTTGGTGTCCAATTTAGAAATTACAATTAAATGTATCGTCTTCATACAGAGACATCTGGGGATTCAATTCTCTCATTTTGAAGTGGCACTGCATAGCCATTTAATTTGTCTGTAAATAAATGCAGCTTCTGAAGCAAAGACATCCATTACCCAGTGAACCGAATTGTAACTTGCCTGCATGCGACCTGCCTCTCATAACATTATTTAAATTAAATACTGTTACTAGCTAACACTAACTTAACAGATGCAAAGCCTTTTCAAAATGTAATGTATTTGCTCTGTTGTTAATAGCTTGGTGATGGTAACACCTGGGTTATGGGTTTGATTCTTCATTGCTTCATTGCTTCATTGTTGAGGAACTATTAACCATTCCCATGGTGGGGCAGGATGCTTTGGATAAGAGCATGTGCCAAATTACCTTAAAAAAAAACCAAGCCCCTGAAAACAGCATATCACACCTGTATGGGGGAGAAAAAGAGTTAGGTGTTGAAAAACACAGTGATGTTAGACACCTTGTTGAGAGTGTAATAATGTAATATTAACAATAAGCTCATTTTAACTAATTAATATAATTAGTTAAAATTTTCTACAGTAACATAGCTAGCTAAATAATTTTTGCCCTAACTTTGATAGAGACACAGTGCTAACGTTAGATAGTTTTGAATGTGCTAAAACAACTTAGCTACAACATTTTGACCCTTTCCCTGTTACAGAGGCAACCGGGCTAGCTGGAAAAATCTCTCTTGAAAAATATATGCCCACTTTGAATTTGATGCCAGCAATACGTTTTAAAAACATTGGGACAGAGGCAATAAAAGACTGAAAAATGTGTGTAATGCTAAAAAACTAAACCTGGTGGAATATCATACAACTAATTAGGTCAACTGGCAACCGGTCAGTAACATGATTGGTTGATAAAAGATCATTCCAGAGAGGGTGGGTCTGTCAGAAGTGAGGATGGGGAGGGGTTCACCACTCTGTGATAGACTGCGTGGGAAAATAGTGCAACAATTTAAGAATAATGTTTCTCAAAGTAAAATTGCAAAGAGTTTGGGGATCTCATCATCTATGGTACACAATATAATTATAAGATTCAGAGAATCCAGAGAAATCTCTGTATGCAAGGGACAAGGCCGAAAACCAATACTGGATGGCCGTGATCTTCGGGTCCTCAGGCGGCACTGCATTAAAAACAGACACTGTTTCTGTAGTGGAAATCACTGCATGGGGTAGGGAACACCTCCAAAAAACATTGTCTGTGAACACAGTATGTAGCTGCATCCACAAATGCAAGTTAAAACTCTACCATGCAAAGAAGAAACCATATAAAAACAACATCCAGAACCGCCACTTCCTTCTCTGGACTTGAACTCATTTAAGATGGACTGAGGCAAAGTGGAAAACTGTCCTGTAGTCTGACTAATAAAAATTTGACATTCTTTTTGGGAATCATGGAGGCCGTATCCTCTGGACTAAAGAGGTGAGGGACCATCCAACTTCTTATCAGCGCACAGTTCAAAAACCAGCTTCCATGATGGTTTGGGGGTGCATTAGTGGACATGGCATGGGTAACATTAATGCTGAACAATATATGCAGGTTTTGGAGCAACATGTGCTGTCATCTAGACTTCTTTTTCAGGGAAGGCCTTGCTTATTTCAGCAAGACAATGTCAAACCACATTCTGCACATATTACAACAGCATGGCTCCATAGTAAAAGAGTCTGGGTGCTAAACTGGCCTGTCTGCAGTCCATACCGGTCACCCACTGAAAACATTTGGCGTATTATGAAACGAAAAATACAACAAAGGAAACGCTGAACTGTTGAGCAGCTGAAATCCTATATCAGGCAAGAATGGGAATACATTTCACTTTCAAAACTACAGTAATTGGTCTCCTCAGTTCCCAAACGCTTACAGAGTATTGTTAAAAGAAGAGGTGATGCAACACAGAGGTAAACATGCCCCTGTCCCAACTTTTTTGAAACATGTTGCTGGCATCAAATTCAAAATGGGCATGTTTTTTACCAAAAAAAATACAATTTCTCAGTTTCAACATTTGATATGTTGTCTTTGTACTATCTTCAACTAGATATAGGGATAAAAGAATTGCACATCATCGCATACTGTTTTTATTTGCATTTTACACAGCGTCCCAACTTTATTGGAAACAGGGTTGTAAATGAATTAACCATACAGTAGGATCTCCTGCATCTAACATCCATTGGGATGCACTCCACTGTAAGTTGTAGTCTGATCTGAGACTTTAAGCAGAATTCAGATGCACTCTGGGTGAGCATACAGCCAAATCATGGTCACAAGTTACATTTGCTTTAGTTTGCTACATCCTGAAGGGGCTGATTTCATATTGACCTAATCACAATGTTTTGTTTCTTAAAGTGCATATTGGTGAAGTTCACACTTGTTCTTTTGCTCGGGCTGGCATTACAAATGCAGCAATCAAATAACTAATGACCTGGCAGAGCTAGATAGAGTAGCTTCTTCTGGATGTTAGGCCATTGCTGTCAAAATATAACCTTCATGCAAACAATTTCAAGAGATCATATCCCGATTCAGTTTATTTGCTTGAAAAATAAGTAATCAGAACAACAACAACATAATAATGCACTGTACTTCTATTGCTCTTCATAGAATACAAAACCAATTCAAGAGCAATAAACAATAAACAGAAGTTACACGGTATATCATGACAGTACTTGTAGTCGAACAGTTAAATTGACCATGCATATAAAAAACAGTGTATGTATCCATGTTCTATGTCTTGGAAACCCCGAATGCAATTCTTTATTAAATCCCCAGGTGGTCCCAGAAATAAGAACAAGCTCCAGATGGCGGTGAAGGAGGTGTTGTCCGTGGTCGCAATACACTCTGAAGTGTCATGAAGTTGCTTTTTCGAGGAGTTGAGAAGGGATGCGGAGGAGAATCCTAGTGACCAACTTAGCGAAAGCACACAGGAGATGCTAATGCAGATTGACTCCACTCAGGGAAACATGGGCCTGGATTTGGGGGACAAAAGGGTTGAAAACTGCTGGCATAACTTCAACCATCATTTAAGTACAGGGGATATCTTCCTCCACATGTCCACTGTTTTACCCCAGCCACCACCCATGACCACACAGGAAGCTAGGTTAGCACCGGTGATGAGCCACAAATGTATCCCCATTCTTTAACAAAATAGATATAGACGTATTAGTGATCGTCATAACTACAATTTATGTCTACAACCAGTGATGACCAATATGACTGATGTAGACTCACAGTGACAACAGCGTCATTAGTCCTTTTCTAATGTCTGTTGTAGATGATGTTGCTTTGCTGTCATGCGCGTCATAAGCCTGTGGTTTGTCCATATATTAGCATACGGACCAGGTTCAACAATACAAGGATAGGACAAGGAGGGATCTCATAACTCTTTCCACTACTATTTTAAAAGGGACCAGTTTTCGCATTTATAGTGAAAAATGAACACAATCGTAATGGGTATCAATAGACCAGAGGTTCCCAAACCAGGGGTCGCGACCCCATGTGGGGTCACCTGATATGAAAATGGGGTCGAGGGAGAATGTTTTACAATTGACTCTCATAGCCTCAAATAAAAAATAACAATTATATAATTTTTCTTCACATAGTTGGGGTCGCGAGAATTTTTAGATATTGAAATGGGGTCGTCGGCCAAAAAAGTATGGGAACCCCTGCAATAGACTATTCCATGAGTACATAGCATAACTGCTTTACTGTGATTCTATTAAGAGTTGTAGTTGAGCATTTACAATCTACAGCCAGTTATAACTCAATATCCCAATCACTGGTCATATTTTCAGTGCTAATTCTGTGGAATCTAGCAACTCTCTGGTCTCATTTATTTTTGAACACTTCTGTGTTCTCAAGTTGTCTTAACCTTGTATTGTTGAACCTAGCGTACAGATATTTTATGACATTAGGATAGACATGAATGGTATGTTAATAAAATATGCTTTGAAATGAATAATAGTAGCTTACCAATATCAGGAACAAATTATTGTTATAATAATCTCTTGTTTTTGGGGGGGGACTGTGGCACACATAGGAAAAGTTTTTTACTGACATCCTGCCATCGGTCTGTCAAGTTGCATGCCTGTTGGCAATTTGTATGTTTTTATAGAAGATATCATTTACTGCCCTGCAGATATGCCAAAACCAAAGAGAGTTACTAGGCCAAAAAAGTTGCTGCACGCTCCACCTGGTCTTGTGCTAGTCAATATATTGACGCAGCTGGTACAGAATGTGGGCTATTCGAATGCACAGCAGTTATACTCACAAATGAAAACTTTACACCCATCACAAACACATCACCTTGACGTTGATCCTTCACCAGAACTATACATCTACACATCAGATCTCATCTCCCATTATCTCATACACTCACCACTCATTGAATGTAAAGACAGTCAAATTTGTTGTGTATTCTGTCCCTATATGTCATTTAACCAAGTAAAATGCTGGGTACATGTGAATGAAATTAGAAAATTTGGTGATTCTGATTGTGAGAACTGATGATTGCTGTTATAGTTATGAAATATATTTACCTTTATTATTTATCTTATAGGAAGGAAATTGTGTTTCCTTTGTTTTCAGGTTGGCCCATCTACGGTGGCCTGACTGTGAATTGGTGCACGTTTGGCGCTGATTCACCACAGAAAGGAAAAGTAACTGAAGTTGAAGAAACATGGGAATAAAGAAATATAGGCATAAAAAATACCAGAATAAAATAATTCTAATAGTTTTGGGGAAGGCGTAAAGGAGAAATAAAAAGAGGGGACATTTACAAGGATGGAAAATCGATGTATAGGATGCGTGTTTGTCTAAGTAAAATGCATTTGTGGCATAACGGCCGGCGACAGAGTCCGTGATGTTTTCCCATCCTTGATTATTGTTCGCCAACCACAGCTAGACATTACCTGTTGATGGCAGAGAGGAGCGGAGCCCTGATGGACAGATGGATGGGATGGCTGATGAATTCCTGGCAGGTGCTTTGTCAGAGGAGAGGCAATTTAAAGCCCAGGGGAGAGAAACCATTTATAGTTCAGACGACTTCTAATGTAAAAGAGTCAAATTTTCCTCTCCCCCCCACAATCAAATTACAGCACACACTGTTGGTTTTAACAAGGGCCTGGTCCACATTAACATGCGCCGGTCACCCAGGCACCAGCCCATAATGCTCCGTATCAGCCCGCTCTAATTTAGAAAAATGTCCACAGAGGGGTCAATCTCCATTTCATACATAGTGACTGATAGACCCAATACCTTAGGAATCAGATAAAACTTTGACGAATGGCCTCGCGTTCCGCCGTAGGGAACGGCTGAACGCGGCCCGGCTGGGGCGTGCTGGGTCCCGCGTCCACGTCAGCCTGTCCCTCTCCCATCACGGAACCGGCTGGCTTTGATCAATGGGCCACGGCGCCGACACGTAGGTCTGTCCGCCGTCACATGATTAAAAGAGCTGGAGGATATTGCTTTCCCACCATTCAATCTCAGAGAGAAAAAAAACTTCATAAAACTAAGGCGACAACGTCCTCACTCTCTCTCGCTCTCCCTTCTCCCTCTCTTGGCTGATACTCGGGTGATTCGGATTGATCGGAAAGCTTTTTGGGGAGGATTGAAAGAGAGGCCGGATGGAAGTGAGATGAAAATATCATCGGCAATGATCTCGTTTTCCTTAGTCCCGGAGCGGGGATTTAATGTGTTTATTTATTTTTAAATTGCCACTTGCCACTTATGAGTATGGCGGAGATGTATTCAGCAAGCGATGTGTCAACAGTCAGACAATCTCTTATAACCTGGGGGAGGATAGACAAGAGTGGACATCCGTTGAAAACAGAATCATTACATCAAGACGAAGGAGAGATAGGGCGGACGAGACGGCGAAGAGACTCATCCAGGTGATTGAGAAGCGGGGGGTTGCTCCTGTCTCAACCAAAGTGCATCTGAACAGTTGGGGTCCTCCAAGCTATGTTTGCGCCTAGCTCTCCCATTACCTCAAACCCCGTGAATCCCCAATGCCATCTGCATAAATCACTGGGATCTCACGCCACGCTGCCAGTGACAAATCGACCGCACGATTAGCATGATATATGGTGCGAAATGTAAATAATAACAACTGCTGCTAATTGGCTCGCTACCTGGCAACAAATCAGTAATGCTGCCACCCTGCTCCACAGCCCCAGTGCTACGGCGAAATCGTTAAGAGTTTTGTGCCACCGCATCCAGCCGGTGACATGCATGCTCTCTCACTATCTCGCGCCGTTCCCCGGGGTTCGCGGCGTATTTGTCATTCAGCCCTCCGTCGGGAGAACAGTGTTTGTTTAAGGTCAGGTGTGGAGGTGTCGAGGCCCTATCCACGTATTCCTATCTGTTTGTTTGTCTTAGCACACAACGGACGCTCTTGGCTGCAGACACATGATATAATTGATTTCTCACCACTGTAGTCATATTGATTCCTCTAACTAATTTCAGATGGACGCCGTGTTAACTACGGGACGTCGGAAGGGTCTGCGCTGCATGGAAAATCATCAACACAGCCACACGTTCCAAAGTAACGTCCGGACAACCCCCACGTGAACCTCAGTATGTTGATCTTAACTGCAGACACGGCTTGTCATTCGAATGAAGCCCTGTCTTACGCTCTTTCTTTTTCGCCTGTCTGTGTCCGCAACGGGTTAACACAGTCAACGATTGGGCCCCAGGCTGGCCCCTGCTTGGTCCTTAATGATCCCAAGCTAGTCTGGCTGGCTAATGTTCATAATGTTCAGAGCCTAGGCCTAATGAACTGACTGGATAAGCAGCAGAGTAATGGAATGGCTGACTCCTCCCAACAACGCCGCATCCAACGCCCCCCCTGTCCACTCATCACTCCTGCCACGACCAGGGTCCCTTGGACCGGTATCCCTGATTTACACATTCACAGGAAGAAAAGCAGGAGAGGAAGGAGACGTCGGTTATCAAGGGCCTGACACCAGCCCGGAGAGGGGCTGTAATTAGATTGGGATGTATGGGAGTAGTTAAGGCCCTAAAATATCATTGATCGGGGTGGGTGGGGGGATCGACAGACACACACTCAGCTGCTACTACAGGAAACAGACGACCACCAAAGCCAGGGGTTCCGTTCTTGTTAGTACTCTCTTACTACATACCTGGTTAGTAGAGGTCCAAAACCTGTTCACCAGTTAACTAACCGGACATCTTCTGAGGACAGAACAGTGGCTGACGTAATGTTACATTGACGTTTAGTCAGACTACGGCCGGACATTTAAGCTGTTGAGGTCAAAAGTGGTGAATACCACATTCTTATTTGAGTGGTAATGCTGTGTGGCGACCCATTCACTACTAACAACACTTAAAGTAGTCACCAGTTCATTTTACGAGGTGTGTGTGTACTAGGAGTTTGGTACATGTTTTGCATTAGAGGAATACTGTATGAGATAGGATCAACCCAGCTGCACTGGGAGGATGAGAGGTGGATTTACTGGGCTTTCCAGTTTCATTTCCTATGCTTGTCTTCCCGCTGCCAAAGAAAACAAAGCTTCTAGATGTCACTCAAAGTTCACCGTAATCACCAGAACCAATGTATTGGGAGAAGGCAAACAGATGTTACCAAATCTGATCATGAATCAGAGCAAATGCTCTCTTCCTTTCGGCATTCCACTACCCCCCCCCACCCCAGTCCCTTTCCCTGTCGTTTTGGCCATCATTCCACACTACTCGAAAAGTCAGCGGAGTGAGTCGCCGCCTGATGTTATGGCGTGGCACGCTGCGCTTGCCTGTGACCACTGTATGCAAAGCGCGGCATTAGTCACTGGCCAGCCGGCCCTGACAGGCAAGCGGTGTGACGGAGATTAATGCCAGGTAGGGCCACTTTATTATCGTCACCCTCTTCTTTCTCTCTCCCCTTCTCTGCCTCTCCGTTCGGCCGCACGATTAATTGTCCGCTCCCTCCCTCCGGAGTGACGGATGCGAGGAGGAGTGTGAGGGGAACATTGGCACCTGTCTCTGGCCTTGAAACACACCACCCACCCCCAACCTCCCTGACAGCCTAGCCGCCAGGGCTATAGGAAATAGAGCGTGGTCACTTTAAGGTAGGACTCGAACAAACATATGGAGAATAGAAGCAGATGCCCTCTTTTTCTGGCAGTATAGCTGGTATGGTCCCACCCCAGTTGGTGAACGCAGAGTTCAATATATTTACATTATTTGTTTGTGTGTGTGAGATTTTTAAATTAAATCACCCGGGAGGTCAAAACTGTCACCTCTATAACCAGTTTAGACATGGACACGAGAGACAGAAACACTTGTACATATTTTGATATAAGCAATATCAAACAAGCTCAACAACTTGAACACCCTATCTGATATCTAGATTATGCATACCAAAAAGATGAACAGGGGGGAGTTGTGTAAAACATGCCAACATTTATATCCTCCGGGCTCGTAACAGAGTGCCTCTCATGGAGGGAATATATCACTGGCAGCAGAAAGAGTCATGTAAGTCCTGTTTTTTCCTTTACATCAACTTGGGAGTTGACAGGACCAGGCCATTAACAATTCACTTCACAAGACAAGCTCTAAAAGGCTGGTTGTACACAAGCCCACAGACGAGAGACAATCCAGATGTCAGGATGGACTGGCGTCCATAAGCCTGCCCCACACACTCAGCACTACCAAAGAAGAATGAAGGAGAACCATCCGAGAAGAACACTAAAAATGCTAGAGTGGACCCAAAACCCGGATACTACCTCTTTAAGGGAGACAGTGTAACTGTGAGGAGAGAGAGAAACAGTGGGAGTGAGAGAGTAACGCATGTTGAGAAATGAAGAGGGGAAAGGGTAGCTGGAGGGAAACGATAGGGAAGCAGGGTAGTAGGGGATGAGGGAAAGCACCGTAACATCCTTTAAAACCCCAAATTAAGTATTCAGATGTTACAAAAAAAAGTAAAGTGTCGGCAATTAAAACAATCAATCTTACCGGGCGCCGGACCCAACAGCTGTTCAATAAGTCCCGGGCTCTTACCGTTGGGAGGACCGGGTTTAAGAGCGGAGGTCCACTTTTAGCTGTCCTTCAGTGATGACACCCCCCCCCAGCCACTCTCGTCCTAACCCGACCCCCCTCCCGTCCTGGCGGTTGGCGAGGCGGTCCGTACGGACCTGATGTCAGACGGTTCTGCTGTGTTGTTTCCTTTGTTATAAATAACAACAGGCCACCTGGACTCCTCGCTGGGCTGCGGACCGGTTACACCGGGGCGGCTGGGCTCTAATGATCCCGCAGGCTAGCAGGCGCGGCGCTCCTCATCCCGGGCTAATGGGACGGATGGGATTCGGGGTAGGAGTGACGGATGACAGAGACGGATGGCCCCGGACAAAGCATGTGCTGACAACCAGTGAATACGGGGCAACGTTGCAGAAAGGTCAACGCTGGAAAAAAGGGAAAAAAGTGCTCCTCGCATGACTTTCAAAGTTTTTTTTGTCCGTGTGTTTGTGGGTATGTGTGTGCGCGGGTGTTGTCAGGTGTGTTTTTTCTGTTTTGAAGGAATGTGCAATTGATGCAAATTTGTTTTCTAACTCAACGTGTCTTAATTCAGTTTCAAGTCATGTCCAATGACCAAATTCATTTAGTATATTTATTTCACACGTACCATTGTTAAATATTTGATCCATCTTTTTTTTTCAAGGAATAGTAAATCTGATATTATAAAAATATAATTCACAAAATCAACATTTGCCGTAATATCACGTTACTTTGCCAAGGAAATTACCCTTCTAGTGTTTCTGGCTGGCCGCGTGGTGATTGTCACAGGTTAAGCAGTATTCAGACAAAGGCCTCCAGAGCAGAAGACCTGGCACCGGTACAGACTTACAGTGGCCAGACAAAGAGCACTGAGCGCAGCGTACAATTATGATGCGCCTGCATCTACGCCGGTGAAGCATCTGTGTCTAGTCTCGCTCTCATTCCCCCGTAGGATAAAACCTGGCTAACGGTGTTCCTGGAGAAGCATGAGAGAGAGAGAAAGACAGAGTGCTGGCAGGGGGAGTCAGGGAAAGGGAGGGATTTTTTTGGAGGGAAACAGGGGGGCTGTTGTGTTCTTGTGCCACACCTGGGATACTTGTACATGGTCCTGCTCAAGCCTCTCGCCAGTGACCCCGGCGTGCTGCCCCAACCCCCACCCCTCCATTTCAGCATGCTGTTTCTAATCCAAAACAAATTATCTCAGAAAAAAAGAAGTGTGTGTGTATGTG
>JACXGI010000197.1:18141-30937 GCA_016801175.1 Esox masquinongy | reverse complement strand
CTCCACTGACCAGCATCCACCTCACCCCATTCCGTTCCTCTTTCACCCCCCTCTCCCTCCCCCCTCTCTTCAACACTTACAATGATGTACTGTCCCTGCTGACTGTTTTACAAGTACATTAGCTTTATTTAATGATATCAGCAAGTCATTTAAAGGATGCATATGGAGTGCAAGGCAAGAAACGCCCACTTACTCTAGCTAGCTTTTATATTTGAAAGTGTTATTTGCATCAGGTGACTTGATTTACTATAAAAAAAAATTAATTCACTGTTCTGGGGGTAAAAAAATGATATTTCAGGTATAGAGCACGTTTCTAGACATCTTTTTGAAGTTGTTGAGCAAATCTAACCGCGACATTTTGAGTAAAGCATTCCAAAGGTCGAATAAATATATTTCATGCTTGCTATTAAGAAAATATTTAATAATTAAAACAAACAATAGCTGTCTGATTTTGTTTTTGTTTATGATGGGCTTAGGTATCATCAAAATACCATTTTTTATACACAATAGTATTTTTCATACATTTTTGTTTCTGTGGGCTCTCTGTCGTCGTGTGTTCACAGAATAACTGTACTTGGAAAAAGAGACATTCTGAAAAAACACTCAACTCTTCAGTTTTGCAAGTTATTTGGCATTGGTAAGAGTTTTGGAAACCTCAAAATGCTTTTTATACTTTAAGGACATCTACACAATCTGCATGTGACTGTGTACAGGATTTGAAAAAGTAACTTTCTAACACCCTGGCATGTCATTTTAAAATTGCTTTTAACAGGTTTTTTGAAAATTCTAACAATATATGTGTCAAACTGACTTAAGGCAGACATATTTTCATAGTAAATGAAGTTTGAGTCCAAATGACTCACTTGGTCTTTCTAGTGTTAATTCCTGGAGATATAAGAGCATGTTCACCTTCCTCTGAAGGGTTTTCATGAGGCACCCATTTTATTTCACCATTTAGTGGCCGTGAGTTTGTGTGATCGAACAGACATCCTCATTTCTCTCCTGGATGACTAATCGACCTACAGTCCCTGGCAAAAATCCGATTAGGATTGTTTTAGGACCAACTTCCTCTTCACAGGGAATCTCTCTGCATTTTCATTACAATGTCAATTGATTGCATGAAATGAAATTATAACTTTAATTAAAATCCTCTCAACACAGACCCATGCAAATAATCACCCATTTAGACAAATGAAAAGAAAGCATGAGACGTGTTTCTTATTCAGGCATTAACGAGAAAATTGCTATGATATCACTTATTGACATCTCTATGCGAGAGCTCTAAGACACAAACATACATTATAGACAAGTGCAAACTGAGAACCTTGTTTTATTCCATTACTAGGATGCTCTCATCTTTAAGATTCATCGCTTCAAGTAGTTGGCGAGCAAAACAACATTAGCGGTATACTGTATGGGCTCTTACGCACACACGCGGAGGTAAATCTCTTCACCGACTCCTATCAACAGAATCTCCGGGTGGGAATATTTGTTAGCGCTAGCGCACTAGCTTGATCCGTTTGAGAAGTACATAGAGAATAGGCGTAGGAAGCAATCAGTATGTGTTCTATAATCACATCTATATCATTTATAACCTCACAATGCAAGCGCTTCTCTGTAGAAAAAAGGTTATGGTTCAATCAACCTGGAGCAGTATCAGCTAACAGAAAATAGAATCAAACAAAAACAACTGCCGCTGGACAAAAAAAAAAGATGCGTGCCTGTGTTTTCGAGGGCCCAAGAGATCAAGAGAGAGAGCACACGGCACAGAGTGGTAAAAATTCATTTCTTGAGAGCTATATATCAACGGGTATTTGTTTAATGAGTGCTACAGTGGAAAGATGTATAGAACATGTCAGGCGTCCACTTGCAGTGCGTTGTGGGAAGCAGATAGCATCACAGAATGTGACCGCTCACTCTGTCTCCACACCCTGCTCCTTTATCTCCAAACTCCCCACCAGATTATAAATGAGAGGGCGAAAGGGAACAAGAGGCAAAAGCAGTGCTGGTTGGGAGTCGGGGGGGGGGGGCATGGCAACAAGACCCCAACTAAAAACAGATGTAACAACAACAGGAATATGGAAAAAAAATGTGTTTCGTACAACTGCGCCATATCTACAATGAGAACATAAGTTCAACGGCTTTCACGTTCAGGCAAACGCAACCTATTCATTTGGGTTAGTTTTATCTCCTCTGTTCTAGCATCTCCCTGCTGCGTGCCAACTAACCTGTGGTTCTCCCATGGCAGATCCTTGCCTTTGTTAAGATATGGAAATGAGATGCGAAAAGAGGACGTGAGGGTAATTAATTGCAACTCGGAGGATAATGTTTCGCTGTCAGGGATGTCTCTTCGTCGTGTAACATTTTTTAAGAGTAATGTGGCTAAACCCGGAGTATCTGTTAGCGGTCTGTCTTAATTGTGTTGCAGTCAGAATGCGAAAGCAGTGTGCTCTCTCTCTCTGTTTTGTCTCAGCCTGGGGTTTCTAAAGGACTTGTTCCGGATTCTTAATAGTCACGGCATTTAAAGTCCTGGACATCAATTATATCATTCATGTCAATAGCCAGTGGAAGTCAGTCGAAATATGTAATCTAGTCTATGTAACACGAAAAATATCAATGCACAGAATAAAATGTTTAAGTGACACTTTGCATTGTTTTATAGAAACTTTTCTACATGATTCAGATAGCACTGTATATGGTATGTAAAAGTAACATTACCCTGAAGCAAAAATAGGAAGAAAAACGAAAAAATCCAAGTGTTTGACTAGTGCAGCGAAGATAGGAACCATAATCAGATTAGGTTAGACATTCATTCAAAACCATTTCCCCCCCGTCCCTCGAAGTAATGCTTTGAACATCAGTCCCCTCTCAGACACTTCCTGCCAACAACAACCACAAAAAAAACATCTTCACACCAACCACGTGCTGTCCCCTGAACCAGGGTGCGAAAACCCATCTGCGTATGTAAATAACAAAGGCGTGTGCCTGGACATGACAGTGTGGCTGCAGTACACAGACCCTCTACATTGGAGATAAAAGCATATTCAGGTCCTGTTCTCCCCTGAAATGAGCCGTGGAGCGTTCAGAGACTATCATTCCTGCGGGGAACATACTCAGGATCCGCGGAGGGAGAGGGATGGGTGACACGGGCGCGGCGCGTCACACCGCACGCTAAATCTCAGGGTGGAGAAAAAGAACGCCGTCGGAGCTGATCCCCATGCAGTTGGCAGCCGGAGCAGCGGTGACAACACACCAGGCACCTGCAGAATGATGTCACGGCTGTTGTTGGTCTTAATTTACACCCTGCTCCTAATGTTGGGCTCCACGCTCCCCTCGGAATACAGTCGCCCGCTTCTAGGCTCGATCGCCTGAACGTGTGACCGGTTTAGTTTTATTGACTGAATGGGCTAGTTGTGTGTGTGAGGGTTGACCCGAGGCTAAGGGCGCACCCACCCAAAAGGATGTCACGAGCCGGCCCGAGAGCCTGGTAACGGCTCCCCCAGGACACTCTGCTGGCAACTCACAGTGCCCACGTCAACGACAGCATCACCGCCGTCACCGCCTTAACCAAAGCCCTGGGTCACCTCCCGTACATCATCTCCCGCATCATCCACTACGTCACACCCCTACATCATTTGCAACATCATCCCAATTAAGGAGCACACTGGCAAAAAGCCCAAAAGAGACCCGGCTTAGGTTGAAAGATAATCCAATTTATGTGAAACCGTTCCCGTTTTCCAGTATCCCTCACTACATTAGATTAGATTCAACTTTATTGTTATTGAACAGTACAAGTACAGTACAACGAAATGCAGTTAGCATCTAACCAGAAGTACATCATCCTCCTACATCATTTTCTACATCAACCCATGCATCACTCCCACATTATCTCCTACATTATCCCCCTATATCATCCACCACATCCTCCCCCACATAATACTCTACATCACCCCCACATTACCTCCTACATCATCCCCCTACATCATCCTCACATTATTTCCCACATCACAGTTAAACTGGCAAACAGCCCAAAAGAGACCGCCTTGGTTAATTTAGATAATCAGCTTCACGTGAAATCCCCTCTTATTTACTCCTTCTCCACTCCTCTGAATTTCCAAATCCTTGTTGGTTTCAATTCCACATCCGGACACTTTCTCATTCGACGCAACGCATATCAAAACATTTATCACTCTGCGTATTGGATCCAGAGGTACGCCACTCAGTCGGGGGCGGGGTTACGCCTGCAGCTCCCAGAAGGCTAAGTTTAGATCGCCTGTCCGTTAAGCTTCGTCTTCTACCTCCACAGGGTCTCTCCCTTCAGCCTCTCCCGGATGTTTTGAGCCGACCAGTCCTAGTGACCCAGGATAAAACTAAATGACATGTTCTTGCACATGAAAGTGCCAGGGCACATCACGTCAGCATTCCTACAACTCTCACTCCCGTTTTTGACTGGGTCAATGTCCCTGGACATGAATCAGCTGAGGAGGGATGCTACACAAGGTGGCAGCAATAAGAGTTGTGGCAGCGGTCAGCGTGGTGGCCTCTGCAGAGCTGAAAGTGTCTTAAAACATGGCTAGTCACATTCTCCTCTTCCTGAGGGGACATATGAAGTGAGTGAAAGAGAAAGGGAGATACTGCATTGAATGTTGTGGCCTGGAATGGCAGGCAGCTGCCCAGACAAGCACCCCCCCCCTCCCACACACACACACACACACACACACACACACACACACACACACACAGTAACATTCTTAGAAGCAGGGAAGCAGCATCTGTCCAGTTTCTGAAGACATAATATACACAGCCATTATATACACCCAGATTATACTTATAACATTTGATTATATTCACACTGGGTGGTTCTCGAGGTATCCTCTCTCCTCACCCTTTCTGTCTCTGTCGCTTTGGGCTTATAAAATGTCAAACTGGGCCTGCGTTTTGGATTCAGGTCATCAGCCTAGTCATGGTGTAAGTCATGGCTATTCAAGAAGGACCACAATAATTTAGGTTTTCTTCTTAAATTGGGGACTGATTCAGACCTGGCCCACCAGGTGAATGCAACTAACTAATCTGTAAAAAGGAAATGCAGAAGTGTTCCCTTTGGCACTCCAGAACTGGAGTTGAATAACCACACTCTAAGGATTACATTGGTCCCTACAGAGGTTTTACAGACATATTCAACATGTCGCTAAAGCAAAACTTTGTTTCTGCCTGCCCTTGTTCCAGTTCCCATTCAAAACAGATGATGACCTGCCTGAATGGCTTCATACCTTTAACACTCACCTCGGTCATTAGGAAAACATTTTTGGGCCTAGTCCTGTCCCATCTCAAAAGCATCACTGATGCCTCCCTACCACTTTAGTTTTCCTACAGAGCCAACATGGGACTCCACTACATACAATTTACATTTTAGTCATTTAGCAGACGCTCTTATCTAGAGCGACTTACAGTCAGTGCATTCTTCTAAAGGTGTCTTGGAAAAACAACGTCTGACAATTATAATAAGTATACTTTCCTTAATCGAAGCCATTAGTTGACAAAGTCAGTACATCCTCAAACATCTTTGCAAACCAGAAAAAAGTATGCACAGATACATCGTGGACGTCAGCTCAGTTTTCAGCTCCATTGTCCGTGAACTTCTACAATCCAAACACACCTAGCTTAATTTTTCCAGTTTTGTCTGTCAATGGATCACTGACAATCTGACCAAGATGCAAGTAAGGCACATTTCAGACTCTTTATCTCTCAGCACTGGAACAGTGCAGTGATATGTGTTACGGGACTCTCTTGGTGAGAAGTTATTTTTTTTTTAGTTTTTTTATGGTTTCTGAAGAGCTGCCGATAAGCTTATGGCACTAACTTATATGCGTGCAGAACAGTGGCTTTAACTATGTAATACTGCAAACCGTCTTCCATGGAGAGAGTAGTGACTACTTCCTGGGCTTTTCCAGACAGCCCACTAATTTCAGTGTCCATGTGACCACCCTCTAGCTGCAGTTGCCGAATTCGTACCTCCTTGTCAGCCTCTATTTCTTTATTAGAACTTCAAACTCAAGTCTTCGAGCCTTTTCACTATCTTTTGTCTCCATTTCTAGGCGGGCTAGCTTCAACCGAAGTCTAGCGGTGTCAAGGGAACCCCCTGAAACAGTGGGCGGTGGGTCGAACTGGGGAAAAATAAAGGCAGTCCTGCCCACGTCTGCAACGTCCTCCAACGTGGGGAGAGAAGGACCGGCAGTCGCACCCTCACCCCCACTCTCCTCCCCAGAAGACTCATTTTCTTCAGCTTTCACAGCACCCTTTTTCTCCAGACCCTCCCTAACTAGGGCCAAAAGCTCAGCCTTAAGAGCCTGTTTGGGAACGGGGATCTGGTACTGGTCTATTGCCTGTAAATCGACTTTGCACAACCTTACCGCCACACAAAACTTGGACACTGCTGAAGTGCCATAATGTAAAAAAAAGTGACCTTGAATACCTTACATTACCTACCCAAACCCAGAACCCCACATCAACTACAGAGAGCACTGTGCAGCTCTATCGGATCACCAATCCCGGATAAGCCCCCATTATGTCACAGGACCCTCATGCAGGGGGGAAGACGTAACACGCCGCTACACGTGTAAACCTCAGAGACCCGGGTGGAGGTATGGGATCGGGGGTGCGAGCAAGGATGACATACACAGGAGAATACCGTTCATGCAGTTTATTTGCCCAAAACACGGCAAATGTGGGACAAGGGGCTGGACAGAACCAAAGCAAGGAAAGTAAGAATCATAAACTCCCTAACGCAACTTACCTAACAGGACAAAACTAACCTGGCTACATCAATAAATACAGGAGGGTATTTCTCACCTAGGGTGCATAGAGAAGAAGTATTCTATGGGGTATGTATGCCCAAGGGCCTCTTGCCTAAATACTCCCACGGTGTTTCCCCCTGGGAAAACAACACAAATGGCAGGTAACAGATAACAAGCCAAACAATAACTAACCACTGAGTACCAGGAATATAATAGTTGCAGATGTTAGCAGTCTGTTTACCTGTTAGTAGGCAAAATCACAAGCTGTCTTTTACATCAACTGAAACAACATACATTTCAAACACAATACTATCAAACAAACCAGAGCAACACCATGCAAGTGCAGAGAGAGAGTGAGCACAGAAAACAGCACTCTTCTACAGCTGAGGGAAGGAGGAGATGGGTTGATGAGCACTGGAACCAGCTGGGTGCAATAACAGGAGGGAGTGGTCATTGAAGAGTGGGAATTGAGCCTGATTGTCGCCACCTGTACAGAACAGACACAGAACAGAACACCCACACATACATACAAAACACTAACAGGACCGGGGGACTTAAGAATGCGCTCTCAACCCTCTTCTACACCAACGATTGTACCTCCAAAAACCCTCTGGACAAACTATTCCAGTTTGCTGCTGGCGCCACGAAGGTCTTTCCCATCCGATGACTCCATGTACCCTAGAGATTTGGACCAGCTGGCCTGATGCGTTCACAATGACCTGGAAACAAATAAAAACCATGCAGGTGGTGGTTAACATCATTAAACATGTCCTGCCTCCCCCCTTCAGATTGAAGACTTCATCTCCCATGATGTTTGGTGGGAGGACAACATTAAAGTGATAGCCAAGCAGGTATGACTTGCAGCAGCTGAAAACTCTCCCAGTGAATACTGATCCGGCTCGTAGAGTCAATTCTCACATCTTCCATCACCGTCTAGTTTGGGTCTGTCTAGTGGGAAGGAAAAATCATTGTTGACCAAACCAAGCCTATTTGCTACTTTTCCAAACATTATCTTACAAAACGTAGGTAGCTCTTGGCCATCAGTCACTTGTACCCACTGAGACCAATAAGACAACGCTCAACCATATGTAGTCACGTCCTAATCTCTTTACTGTTACTAAATAGCTGGACTATTCTGTACTCAAAACTCTGGTCATCTCCCTGCATAAACATAGATGCATTTACTGGAAATGTAAAATGTCAAATGTGTACGTGATACTGTATACAAGTGCTTACAGTATATTCAGGGTTGGACCTAGGCATAAGCGACGTAAGCGGTTGCTTAAGGACCCTGACCGCTAGGGGGCCTCGAATGCTAGGGAGCCCCCGAACACTATTAAGCCTCAACCACTAGGGGGGCCCAAATCAATTTTTGCTTAGGGCCCACAAAAGGCAGGAACCAGCACTGAGTATCTAATACTGCTGTCCAAAAGTTTGGGGTCACTTAGACATTTTTTTGTTTTTGAAATAAAAGCATATTTTTTGTCCATTAAAATAACTGAATAACTGCTGGCCTTCTAGGCAGAGTTGCAAAGAAAAAGCCATAGCTCAGACTGGTCAATAAAAAGACAAGATTAAGATGGGCAACAGAACACAGACACTGGACAGAGGAAGAACTCTGCCTAGAATGCCAGCATCCTGGATTTACCTCTTCACTGTCGACGTTGAGACTGGTGTTTTGTGGGTACTATTTAATGAAGCTGCCAGTTGAGGACCTGTGATGTCTGTTTCTCAAACTAGACACACTAAAATGTATGTCTTTTTGCTCAATTGTGCACTGGGGCTACCCACTCCTCTTTCTGTTCTGGTTAGAGTCAGTTTGCGTTTTCTGTTAAGGGAGTACTACACATCGTTGTACGAGATCATCAGTTTCTTGGAAATTTCTGGCATGGAATAGCCTTCGTTTCTCAGAACAAGAACACACTGACAAATTCCTGAAGAAAGTTTTTTGTTTCTGGCCCTTTTCAGACTGTAATCAAACCCACAATCGCTGATGCTGGAGATAGTGAACTAGTCTAAAGAAGGACAGTATTATTGCTTCTTTAATCAGCACAACAGTTTTCAGCTGTACTAACATTATCACAAAAGGGTTTTCTAATGATCAATTAGCTTTTTAAAATTGTAAATTTGGATTAGCGATGGTGGCTGATAATGGGTCTCTGTATGCCTGTGAAGATATTCCATTGAAAATCTGCCATTTCGAGCTACAATAGTCAGTTACAATATTACAATGTCTACGATGTATTTCTGATCAATTTGATTTTATTTGAATGGACAAAAAATATGCCTTTCTTTCGAAAACAAGGACATTTCTAAGTGACCCCAAACTTTTGAACGGTCGTTTATATGCTTACTATGCATTCTAGATCATTTTTGACTTTGGGTAAATCTTCTGCATTCTGTCCCTCCATGTTTTATATTACTAGGAGAACAAGTATGCCGTTTGTGTAACCACAAACAACATTATAAGGATTGTGACGATGTGTAAATGTACTTATAATAATGGTGATTTTGGTCAGCTGGGTGAAGATGTTGGGGCCTAAACTGGCAGACTACAATTAGCATGTTATGCAGGTCACAAATTGTCACTATTTCAAAGGTAATCAGATTTCCATTCTCATTAGCACAGAAACAAAAGATGACAACAAAACTCTGGTACTTTTGAATTGTACAGACACACAAAAAGCAAATAGATTACAAGGCTTTTCTTTGATATTTAATGAACAACAACTAACTTAGTAGTAGTTTCTAACTTGTGTTGCAAAATAACCAGAGAATCGACCAGAAAATAAGCTAATCAACAGGGCATTTTTTGATAGCTTTAGCAGCATTATTCAGAACTGTCACAGCAAACGACACACTATTCAAATGGACTAGGCTAAGGTATCTAAGATGCCATGTCTGTAAATGATTAATAGAATTATCAATACTTCCATTTAAACATTAGTATTGGCAGTACACTGTCAAGTCGTTGGGCACTTCTCTTGGTTTGCATAATGTAAACGCATTGACGAAGAGGATGTGAATGTATTCATGAGAACATGTTTTGGAATGCTAAATGAAATAATCAATGTCATATGTAATTAAAGAACTAACAAGAACAAATGCAAATGTATAATAACCCCATTTGTATAAACGTGTACACCAACTTGAGTGTGCGTATGTTCTAAACAAATAACTTGCCCAGTCAAGAGAAGGTCAATGTATGTTTGTTGTGAGAGAGCGACAATAATCAGCCTGACCTGATAAATTGATTTAGCTCCCCCTTTAGCTGCATGTGTCTGGGTGTGTATTCCCACGTGCCATCTTACAGAGGCACCTCTGCCCTCATACTCACCCTCGTTCTGTTTTCAAAGAATAGATGGACAATAAAGCATAAAAACACAACACGCAATCTTTCCAAGTGGTAATTAGTTAGCGGCACATTCATTCCGATTGGGAGCCGGGTTGGCCCGGGTGAGAGAACAGCTACCACTTAACATCACGGCTGTGAGTGCATTGTTGCATGTCGAGACGAGTCCCCGCTACTTCCCCCTCATTACCGCGTCGGCGGTGGGCAGGGCCCGCCGAGATGCCAACGGTCGCACATCAGCGCCTTATCTCATCTTATCTGACGCGGAGAGATGATAGCCGTCGCCTTGCCCCCCCACCACCCTCACACCCCCCCCGTTCCCTAGTAATACAACTCTGGCCCTGCCCGGCCTCCAACCCAGCCAGACAGAGTCTGTACAAATAGATTTTCCTATGCGTTTATTCCTTATTGTACATCCTTCTCCCTTTCAGAGCTCTCAGCACAGGTTTCGGTTTTATATGAAATGAACAACCTTTATAGACATGCCGGAGCCATAACAAGCCAGATTCTTAGCCCTGGCCTGGTTATAAGTCTTACTGAACTGTCAGGGTTCTCGCACGACAAATCAAGCCTAACTTATTATGTTTTTTGGTGTAATTTTTATCCCCCTTTTGACTGGCCAACTACCCGGTGGTAATAGAATGTTGGGAAAGGCCAGCGGGGGATGTTTGTACCGCGCGTGATTGATCGATGCAACCCAAGCTTTTCATTTATATCTTGCCATTCCGAATCAGTTAAGTTTAGGAAAAATGAATCCAAAAAACGAGAGAAGAGAAATGGCGGCAGATTACAGGGAGGCAAGCTCGTAGATCTAAGTTTGGGCTGTGTTGGGGGCGCGGATTGTCTGTGAACATTAAGTTATCTAAATGAAAATCAATACTATATGTGCCAGCGTTTTACTACAGAGAAGTGCCCAGAGAGCAGACAGGGCGGAGGGGGTTTACCGGGGCTGATCATGCCTCTCCGCTTTCTCTTTCTGTGCGGTACGTCCTTTTGGCTTAACCCAAGAGGGTCGTCTGATTGGCTCCTGGGGCCTAATCATACGGGAGCCGAATGTGGAGGCATTCAACATAGTTTTGATACCCAGGAAGTTGACCCTTACCGACAGGCAAGTGTCTGTCTGTCTTAATGTGTGAGCAGTGTTGGTGTCAACCTCTATAATATGTCAGCTTGTGAGTGTGTGTACAGGATCCCCTGGAGGAGAGCGAATGGCCCTCTCTAGGCCACTAGAGAAATCTCTCCCTGGTCACGGTCCAGCTGCGTCTCACCTGTCAGCCACACTGGAATCATTTCATCACGCTTGCAATTAGGCAAAAGGTATCTGCAAAGCCATGGAGCAGCATACAGTAGATAAGGCAGGGGATGATGGAGTCTTCTACATCACCAACCCCCCCAGTGTTAAAACGCTGACGCCATAGCTCAGGCACACCATGAAACGGATGCCGACACCTTCGCCGCGTTGGGAAAACATCGGAAGAGTCAAATGTAAAGCAAGAGCAGACTCTCATGATTTATTTCCACCTTTTCTTGCCGCGCAGCCTACATAGTGTCACTATGTAGGCTGCCCTTAACAGATTCTCCTTGTGCAGAGGTGGATTGGGCCATCGGTCCTGTAATGATTATGATCTCTGTGTCTTTTATGGCACCCTCAATGATTTTTTAATGTCAACGTTCAGGGGGGGACACCAATCACAGGACTAATATCACGGTCATCTAGATTTGCTGGTCCTGTGCGTTTGATGATATGCCAGAAGGTAGTCATTGGGAAACAGTTTATATACACCCAGGCACTTCACTCAGCGTTATACGAGGAATATTAACCCTTTGGTGTTCACTCACAAACACACACAAATCTCATATGAGGAGTGTGCTGTTTTCTACATGCATAGAAGGAAACTGGCTAAGCTAATTCTAAAAGATTCCATTGGTTTGGCTGGCTCATTGTGCTTCTTTAAAAAATTACACAAAGGGCTTTCATTGGAACAGCCTTTGGTGTGATTGATCATCAATTGTTATTGGAAAAACACTTGTTATTGCTTAACCTCACCTGCTTCACATGGTTAGAGAAATAGTTATCCAATATAAGCACCTGCAATGTCAAACATGTAAAGTGCGGTGTCCCTCAAGGCAATTGCCGTGGCCCTTTAAACTTTAATCTCTATTTTTGCCAATTGTTCGAGATCCCTGAGACTCTTAAAGTTGAACTGACAGCATTTTAACATGAAATATGTTGAAATATATATTATTTTTTAAATGTTGAATTACTGTTTCAGGAATAACAGGAGGCAATTCTAACATTTTCTGACAAGTAATCACATAAATGTAGTCCTTTTCACACTTATGACGTACAGTAAGGCATTTGTGAAAATTCTCTAGCAACAGAGGGAGATTATGTGATTTGTGGATAATGTTTGTTAACATCAGTATAATTTAGCTAGTTAGTAAACTAAGGATTTCTTGCAAGTTAGCGAAGGAAATGGAACTTGCACACAGGAACAATTAGAACATATAAGCTAATGCATTTCAATGACCACTGAAAAACAATATGGTTACAAAAAAACAGTTACCCTATTGCAATCAAGGCTCCATGATTTTAGCTGGATAAATAAATAGTTAGCTCTCTTCGAATGGCTGGAGCCAGCAAATAATT
>JACXGI010000197.1:0-18041 GCA_016801175.1 Esox masquinongy | reverse complement strand
GTTTGCTTCATATCTACTCGGTAGTTTAGAATTCTGCCAGTTCCCCTTTAACGAGAAGTTATAGATGAGAAGTTATAGTCCTTGTCAGAATGGGTGAATATCAATAAACATGTATGAAAAGCATCTAAAATGCAAAGTATTGAATTTCTTTCTAAATATTAGAACATCCCTCTAAGACCTATGTTTCAACTTGAGTTGTGCATCAATGGTGTGACAATTGAACAAGTAGAACAAGCCTTACTTCCAGGAGTAAAATTGGATGGTCAGTTATCATCTTCATGTATGTTATGAGAAATGGGAGAGGTATGTCACAGATACTGTATGTCTCCCGTGAAAGATGTTCTGCTTCGGTTCTGTCCCATCTTGGTAACTGTCCAGTTATATGGTCAGGTACAGCAAAGAAATCCTAGCTGCTATAGCTCCAAACAGAGCAGCCTGCCTTATCCTTAACCACACACAGAGAATCAACAACACAGTGCATGACAGTTTTGTACGGTTGAGGGTTGAAAAGAGGTTGACTACTTCTAGTGTTTTTGTGAGACTTGTGTTGAGAACTCCTTACTACTTGCACAATATATTTGCATCCAGATCAAACAGACATTATAAATACCACATCAATCAATCAAATGTATTTTGTAAAGTAATTTTTTCATCAGCAGCTGTTACAAAATGCTTATACAGATATCCAGCCTAAAACTACAAAGAGCAATCAACAACATGAACAACAACACGTTGATGCACAGTTGCTAACAATCTAGAAGGGTGATAACATAGGAGGAAAAAACGAGAGGGAAGTCGGACTTTGAGGGGCATGCGACAATGTTTTATACCCAAAATGTGTTGTACAGTCATAATATGTGAAGAGACATGTTGTCCCGAAATCCTCTTCCCCTTAGAGATTACTCAGACAGAAAGCAAGTTCAGTCAAAAAATCTATATATAAAAAATATTTGTATATCTTAATATCGGGTAAATAATGTTTTTTGTTTATATTGTAATTTATTGTAATGTAATATCATCAACTGCATGTCTGTGACTTTTGTACTTGGTAATGTTTCTTTATGTTTCATGTGGACCCAGGAAGAACTGCAGCATGTGAAATAGCTAATGAGGATCCTGACAAACTGAATTTGAAATGCCTTTGGAACATCCTGATCTTGAGCTTTAACACTGCGCCCTGGATACAGTTCATTACATCGATACCAAAATGGGGGCATTTTAACTATGGTACTGTACTATCCTATTGTGTATTTCAAACAAACTTAAATCAATCATAGTATACATGAATCTCTGAACTGAGATCATAAAGGAATCCAGAAGAGTTCGATTGAAAGGGTTGGGGAGGGAGACGGGGAGTCTGAAAACGGAAGACAAGACGCTGAATTAGGGAGTTATACTGTAATGTACCCACCCCCACCCCACCACCACCCCGCTCTCCAGGTTTCCACTGCTGTTTTAAAAAAGAGGAAATTTCTCCATTGCGGAGGCAGTCAGGCAAAGGACAGGAGCTGAGGCCATGCTTATAAATCAGCCCAATGTCTCTGGTGGCCAACTGCAGCAAGGGAATAATGCAGAGAGAGAGGGAGGGGGGTAGATAGAGAAAGAAGGAGTAAGAGAGAAAAGTAAAGAGAGATGGGGGTGAGAGGGAGAGAAAGAAGGGGAAAAAGGGAGGGGAGAAAGGAAAAAGAAAAAGAGAAGGGGGGAAGAGTGAAAGAAAATAGCGAGATGGGGAGGAGATAGCATACAGTACATGTTAACTTATGAGGGGACTTAGAGAGGAATGATGTTCTCTAAAACCGCACCCCCCCCACTGCCGAACAGTCACCCTCCAACTCCACAGCAGCCCCCCTTCGCTGACCCCCAACCCATCCACCTCCTTCTCTGATAAATTAGAGGTACCGCTGCCTGCATTGCCTCGACGCCAGGAAAATACTAGTGTCCGATTTGGCAAATGCGCAAACTGGCCATTATCTGGCTCAATAGAGAACCCAGGAAGGGCCCGAGGACACTGGCAGGCGGAAGAGAGAGACAGATCATCCCAATGTGACGCTATCAACACAGCAAACTAACCACGGAAAAAACACCTTATCAGTTCAGCATATAAATATGTGGTAAGGGATGCAAAGAAATTATGAGAGAAGCTTTTTTCCTCAAAAGGGTTCAATAAGTATGGTGAATTACAAAGAACGTGCTTGATAGTGGCTTGAATGAACTTGCATTTCTTTTTTGCTGGTTAATTTTTGAGGGTTAATTTCAAGCTTTACGTGGCTTTTTGACAGACGGCACTGGAAACGTTGGCAGATAAATTTCCCCATATTCATCATTCATGTAAAATGGTAGCATACAGATATTTGATTCAAAACAAACATGCATGTTTTATTTTAATCATACGTTTCCATTTCAGTGCCCTCGGTTTCTGTATATCTGTAATTATTTTAATTGCACGGCTAATTCACATTCATTAGTTTCATCTGTTACAACGTAGATCTATAAAGACAGGGTTTGTTTAAAACATCAGACCTCCGTGGAAGAATCAGGGCTTGCATGCTAAATAAATAGCTGTTGTGAGGATAGCAAACATCCAGTCGACTTGGTAAGATTAGAGTAGCAGTATAGAGTAGGCCCATGTTCCTCTTAAAGACAGGGCTATTAGTCGGTAAAACCAGAATCCTTGAATGGAAACTCCCTCTCCTCATGGGCTGGGATACTCACAGCATTCAATGACACAACGAGAATTCAATAGGTGATATAACATTCAAGTTCAAGTGAGGGAACCTACAATCCACCTCATTACACTTCAATCTCTTCTCATTCCTGTCTGCCGGAGCGATTTAAAATCAGGCCAACTGTCATCCTTTTTCTAATATAATTGCTCATTTGAATATCAAAAGTAAGGGCATTACAATAAGATAAATTAGACATTTCTGTTGATGTTTCCCCCCACTGTAACTAGAGGTTTGATCTTTATTGCTATATCCTAATGGACTTTCCGTCTATCCTTGTAGACCAAATAAAGCAACCAAAAAAACAATTACGCTCATCCACCCATTCATCCATTCAACCAGGTCGTCTAACCACCAAACGCGTGCACGCCGTCCTGCACAGAACCTGGGACCGACACAGGGAGTCCCGCGGCTGATCTCTCTCTCTCTCCTCGCTTCCTCGCTCTGTTCCCTAAGCTAGGGACTCAGTCTTTCCTCCCGTCGCTGTGTTTCATCTTAAGTGAGTTTATTCAAGTGTAGTCAATGTTTCTCCCCCTGAAAGACTAGCAGGGGAGAGGAACAGCAGCAAACGCAGCCACACATCCACACCAAGCAGGACCAAGCAACCCAGAGGACACGTTTAGTAATCCCACCAATGATGTCCGTGGCCCAGTGATGTCTACCAGCCCCACAAATACCCACAGACCCTCAATCCATTTTTATTGTATTCGGGCTGCAGTGTTGTATTTCCTGCCTACTCTTAGCACCACACACACACACACACACACACACACACACACACACACACACACACACACTGCACTCGAAAAACAAAAATCCATAATATCGATCCGCCAGTGTCACCACAATTATTCTTTTGAAACAGCCATTGAAAACAAATTACATCTGCACTGCGTTTTCATCCGATTGCTCCGGGTGAGCAATGCTCACTCCCCCTTGCCGACTGACCCCTCCCTTCGGCTTTTACCGCCTACAGCAGTGTGTGGCTAACGACTGCGACGGTGTATGTGTGTGGGGGGGTGTCGGGCCCGCAGATAGGGGTCTGGGGAAAAGCTCTTCGAGAGGTACTTAAGGGTAACAAAAGCTTAAATTAGTAACACGGGAGGAGGGACGAAAGTAACATGACTAGAAAATAGGATCTGTACACGCGTGTGTGTGTGTGTGTGTGTGTGTGTGTGTGTGTGCGTGTGCGTGTGCGTGTGTGTGTGTGTGTGCAGGGTTTCTGAGGCTGCAATTACCTGGCTGGTTTCCTTTTTAACTTATTAGAGAATATATCAAGGGGATCAAAGACACACAGAAAGCTAATAGAATTAGCTAGCTGGTACCATTTCTCATGCTTTGAAACTGAGTCATGGGTGACTGATCTCTGGTAAGTTTTATTGAACAGCATTCTGTGTGTGTTCTGGGGTGGGGTGGTGGGGGGGAGTGCTGTTCAACATGCTTACTGATCTTACAGGTATGTTCCTTCTCGCATGGTTGGTGAACTTCCAGCTGCTGCAGTCAGAAACTCTCATTATCTTTGTATGTAGACTGAAAGATGCTAATGTGATCCAGTAAATTATTTATAACATTTGATGGGTTTGAACAAAGCACTTCTGCTTCTGATTAAAATTATGCATAATTCCTACGGATATCAAATAAAATGCTTTGCATTATACATCCTGTTGCATTCTCCCATGTATTTCAATTAAACAGAGTGCAGCATGGTAAATCCTTTTGTGTGTTCAACGGCAGGGAAAAAGACAATAAAAAACTGCTTTGTTTAAACCCTGGATACTGATTGGCTGACAGCCGTGGTATATTAGACTGTATTCCACTGGTTTGGTATTAATTGTTTAATTGCATTGGCAAACAGCTGACAATAGCAGTAAGGCTCCTCGGGGTTTTGTGATGTACAATATGGCCGATACACATGGCTACAGGCTGAATCCAGGCACAATGAGTTGCGTCATATGAAAAAACAGCCCGTCGCCATGTTATTTTAGCTATATCACACACAAACCCACGTGTTGTCACTTACATTTGAAATATGTGATCCATCTGGGGGGAAAAATTTACAAGTTTTAACAAGCATGTTTGTTTCATATGTTCAGGTTTCAATTTGTTTCATATGTTCAGGTTTGTTCTTGAGGAAGGAAGCTTGCTCCCGGAACTGTAATCATACATGAAATCTAAGATTGGTAACATTCATTTCATGATCGATCATTTGTGGTCCTCCTTATAAATACGGTATGTCCGTTATCAACACGCATACATTTATTGCGGCGCGCGTGCGTAACCGCTGCGCTACGACACGCCGTCGCTGCAGTCCATTAAACACGACCCGCTCCCCCTGCCAACTTCTGGAAGCTTCTCTTTAGCGACACTTCTTCGGTGGCGCTACAGTACTACGTGACAAAGTGGAAGAGAGGGAAAAAGGAATTCAACTAATGTCAAGTGAACGGCGTTGATAATTAATCCTGTCTGGGCCTCCCCGGCCAGGCGGTAGGGTTGGAGGCACAATCCCTTTGTTAAGCTTTGACCACACAAGTCACCGCGCCGGCCCTCCTGCAGCAGGGAAACGCCAACTTCGGAGTATTAAGAAAACCAATAGCCTTGTTGACATGAACATGGGAGCCTAACCCCGCGGCCTCCTCATATGAAGCATTGATTTTTCTGTCCGGGCTTAGCGCTAAAGTCATTCATTCTCTACGGGCAGTGAGACTCACCGGGCCTGGCCGAATTCTCCTCCTCATTCTCCGTCTTACCTCGGGGGTAAAACCTGAGGATTAAAGCCCCCCCCCAACACCCTTCACAGAAAACCCACTGCCTGCCCCGGACGTGATTTGTGTTAGGCCCAGGAACGGGGGTGGGGGTTAAACGTCTTGGCTGCTTTGGAATGGGGCTGACCCATGTGACCTTCGGGGGGCCGGAGGTCTGTTGTTCACACAGCGGGGTCTCGGCAGGTAGCACCACACAGTGACACTCCCATTTGTGCTTACATGGCTAAATATATTTCAATTATCACTTAAATGCTGTTTCGCCCATTCAGGGCAATCTGCTACGTTCTCTACCCTGTCTCTCCCTCCTTCCTCCCTCTGACTCTTTCACTTCCCTCCCTCTCTTTATCTGTCCTTCCTCCAGTCATATATTTTCATACATATTTGAGAAAAAAAGTTACATTCCTCTCTATCCGGTGTTGTCATTCATATCAGTTATCTGTAACCGTCTTTGTTTTAATAACCATACTCAAGTAGTTAATATCACTGGATAAATAATGCATGGATCTGCTGGAAGAGTCTTTCCCAGTTTCCTCCTTGGGCTGAGCGGCACATGTTAGTTCTAAAACAGTGGCAGAAGAAGGCGTTAAAGACATTTGAAGTGAATGGCGAGCTCTGAGGGCCCTAGGCTACATATTTAAATAATAATCCCCTTTCAATCACATCACACGCTCAATTCCTTTGGATTCCAAGTGAATTCATTTATATTCATTCCTAAATCAAAGGTCAAAATCATAGACTTGCAATTTAAACCTAACTTTGTCTTTGTTTAGTTTATT
Organism: Esox masquinongy; assembly: GCA_016801175.1. NCBI lineage: Eukaryota > Metazoa > Chordata > Actinopteri > Esociformes > Esocidae > Esox > Esox masquinongy. The sequence goes on along the minus strand of JACXGI010000197.1, from coordinate 11,780 downwards.
CAGTTCTAGTAGTGCCCAGCTTACTATGGCTACCCATCCAAATAAATCGTGACAAGCAAGATGGTTTCCATTATCAAGCAGGGCACACTGGCTTTGTTTTCCACATAGTAATGTCTGCATGTGTTGTTAGATAGCACAGGAAGCCTAGATTACAGTAAGAATGCATTCTTCCTTATTAAGTTTGAAATTACAGAGGGGGGAGACTCGGGTACGAAGAACCTGAGAGAAGGAAAGGATGGGGAATTTGTAGTGCAATCAGTCTTTCAAGGGTTGATTAACCAAGCCCACCAACAGAAATCCAGAATATATAATAATTATTTGAACTGTTATACACAGGCAATTGTAATTGACAAGATCTGTATGAGATATGATGCAATAACGGAATATATTAAATTGTAAAAAAAATAATAATAATAATAAAAAAATGCTTGGCTTGATTACCAATAGAACATTAGGGAAGGCACAATATTAGAACAACACAATTATAACACTTTCCCCAGGACACGCTGCTAGCGTTTCTGATGCATTAGCGAGGCCTTAGCTAACGAATAAAAAAAAACACAGTGCAACTGATTTTCAAAGCACCAGTTGTACCCAATTTCATTAAAAATGTATATAACTTTCCTTCGACATGACAAGTGTTTGGTCGTAGAAAAGATGTGCCGTGAGCTGGGGAGGGAACAATCTTGCTGGGTTTTTTTCGCTCTCTCTTACTCCCCCTCTCTCCGTCGTACCCTCTCTCCCTCTTTCTCTGGTGCGTGGTTTGTTCTGTTTTCTCCCCTCTCCCTCAGTCTTTCAGCCCTTTCTCCAGCCATCAACTTCCCAGCTGAAAGATGTACCCATTACAGAGTGGCAGTATGACACACAATGACCTGTCAGAGCATTCATCTTTCAATGTTTTACTTTAGCAGGGAGCCAAAACTGAGCCGAAAATAAGCAAGTTGTTTCAAGGCCTTGGAATGAGATCAAACATTTGCTGGCACCCACACACTGGACCTTTGATTTACAGTGGATCTGTCAAATGGTGATTAGACCGGGCGAGTGCTTAAAAACCTGCACATCCACCGCTGCAACACCAACACTATTCCAGCATCACAATTCCAAGCCCAAACTGTCAGCACATAGCATACATTTGTTCTTGTCAGAATTTAGCTGTCTGCAAACACTACAGCCGGTTGGAGGTTGACTTGTTATACAGTCCTGTGGTAGTTACTACCCGGAAGTAGGACACAAAGAAACAAAGACATTTTGAAAACAGCACAAAAATTGAACATTGTGACTCTGTTAGTAGTGTTTTCTCCGGAACTGTTGACCGGAACATTGTCCGGCCCTCTGTGGTGATTGACATGACAACTAGCAAGTTTGGAGACCTTCTGGCTTGAATACTGTAAACATGTCCAAGGTTTGTTTACTTAAGTTACATTATTACTAGCTAGCTTTATCTAAAGATGACATTAGCTGCTTTGATCTGTCTAGCGATTCAAGGCAAAAAGAAAGCTAGCTTGCTCTCCTGTAAAATGAGAACTGCTTTCCGGCATCCACTTTCTGTGCATGATTGAATACTGTCCTGGTACCAAAAATGCAAATGCTTGAATGATACATCTAAAGGTAATTTAAATGATCGATGTAAACAGGGGAATGTTCTGAATTCCCTAGTCGTGCATTTTGAGTCAAGGGCTATGAGAAGTGTGCGTGGGTTCACGTTTCATGCTCTCTACAGCTCCCATGACTCTTTATTGAGTCTCATGGACACCTGATTCACATGTGATGCTGGTCATCAGTCACCACCCACAGCTTGTCCACATGCTGTCTCTGTCTCTCGTCTGTGTCCTGATATGCAGCAACTCCTCCCACTGTGTTCCACGCACCGATTCCCAAGGTGCTTCATGTCATTCCATGGAGAAAACAACTGACTACACATTTACCGTAGAATCGGCTTCACATCCCGAGAGCATTCGAGATTAAGCAATGATAGTGCCTGTTTCTTTCTTCTCAGTTGTACACATTGCCAAGCGTGATTTTGAAAAAGTGCAATGTTGGCATCTTCAGAAAAAAAAAAAAAAGTATTTTGGAATACTTATTTTCTCGAACTGCGTATTTCCCTCAAGCATGCTGTGATTACAATTTACATTGCATTTTCCCTCACTGTATCAGAGTTTGGATGGTAGGGGCTATCTGTGTTCTCTAGGATGAATATCCCTGGGCAGGCCCTATCTAAAATATGCAGTGCCCAGCATGTAGAAAAATAAATAAAAAATTGTGTTCCTTGAGTCGTGCATCTCCCAAAGCGTTCCTGTGATCAACATCTGCATCACGTTCCCACCGCGTCCAGGAAAAGTAAAATAGCAAACCAGAACAATCTGTTGTGCTGCAGGTTCAGTTCAATCTCTGATGAAAGCGCGAGCCGTGCTTTTCGCACCATAGGGCATTGCGTGCTAAAGAACGCGATGCAAATACCACCAACGTGAGCGGAACTGTTAGGCATCCTGTCTACGCACATGCTCAGTGGGGACTCCTGCATAAAACATCTACAAAGATTATGCCGCTCACTCGGTGCATTTAACTATTCAAGCGCCATTGGTGGAAAAGTTGTATTTCATTATAACCAAAAGGTGCTTTTCATATAACAAGTGTCTGGCTGTCAATAGTTCCAATTTTCTCCTTTTTTGCCACTGATTCTTCTTATTGTGTGAAAAAGAGTGATCACGGCAGCTTGGAGAACCAAGGTCCTTATTTTGAGCTGTGTGATATCCAGGACCATTATGCATCTCAGAGCACCTCATTAAACTATGCTTTCATACCACAATGACCTCAAAACTATTGACTAAGAAATCAATGACGCCGAGTTAATCATATCACTTGCATAATTCCCTGTGCTAAACCCTCGCCAAACACTCTGTTCTGAGGAGGATGCGGACCCAGACGCAAGTTACTGTTTACGGTGAATAATTGTTGATACCGCATGACAGAATCCAACGTCTTCATCTTAACGTTTGTAAATCTAATTTCCGATTAACAAATGAACGTGAAATGAGCTCTGAAATTGTGACGCCATGCTGGTAAATAATGATCAACAATTTGCCTGGAAAGTGGCCATTTTTCGCTTTTCTGATTGGCATAAAAGGCACTACAGTTGATTGTCAACAAACGGTTCTTTCAAAGCCCTCTAAGTGAATTATGTGTATGTTTTCCGAAGGCCGTTTTTTTCTTCTTCCAGCAGTCCACTGAACCTTTTCTACTCCCAGTATGCACCAGCAAACATGCTGATACAATTTAAAGGTCATGTTCTTTTCCTGCTGACAGGGGCCTTCCAAAACTTTGACGAGGGGGGTCCCTCCGAAGGATAACGCTGTAGCACTGGCCGCTTAGACTGAAAAGGAATTAAGCTCTGCGTCAAGCTGGTGTCAGTTCAATCATGCAAACTGATTAGAAAACCAAGTAACAGACCAAAACTACGGTGCCATTTGACGGACAAAGCATAAGCTTCCACAATGGAAACAATGCAGCACTGGTTCCTGACACAGGCCATAAGACACATACAGTAGCTAGCGGAGCGGAGCTATGTGATATTAAATGTTACAAATGCTTAGATATCTTTGTATCATATTGTCTTGTTGTTTATTTGACGCGTGTCAGATTTCTTTCCTTCTGAGTCCTTAAACGCACTCTGCAAACACCTCCTAAGTGTGTTGAGACAGTTTAGAATTTTTATATTCTGCTAAAGTACACACTGAGTTTATTTTGCTTGGTTTTTCCTGATGTACTGTAACAATGGGCCAGATGTATTCAGAAACAGTGTCTTCCACAGCGCTAGGCTTTAAGGTTAGGAGACGTCGAGAATGGTAGAAAGGGTAGTCTAACTTGTGATGTCTGTGTATGGATGTGTTGTATGGGTGTGTTGTCCATGTGTCTATAGTGGATGACTCTCGGTAGACAGTTCTTTTCCACTCTCTTGTTTTAAAAGGCAACCATAATGGCCTTAAGAGACTCTGGCATGTTGATGCCTGACGCACAAAGGTCATTGATTCCAGGGCCTTCTCCTTTTTTAACAATTCGTCTGGATTTTGGCATTTTGTGAACACACACAGGACAGCTCTCCGACAAGCCGACCTTGACAGCGAATTGGATAAATAAACCTTCAATTTAGCCCTCTGCTCTCTCAGCGCGCCAGCCAGGCAGCCCGTCCCACCGGGAGCCTTCACCTATCCATATCGTTCAACCGCCGGTTCGACTTCCCTGCGCCGGCATGTCGGCAAGCTGCCCTGAGCCTGTGACAAACACAGCCTTAAAGATAAGCTAACAGGCCTTTCGCTCCAGTCAAAGTCAATCATGCCCGTGTTGGAAATGTAATGCCAATTCCATCCCTCACCCCGTCCATACGAAGGAGTCCTCCCTTCACCCCCCTCCCACCCATCCCCTTACACACACACACGCACACACACACACACGCACACGCTCGACAAACACATTCACCCCCGCCCCTCCCCAGTTTACCTACCGGGCCCCTTCCCCGATCCCCCCTCCCCCCGCGACGTCCCAGGAGGCGCCAGGAGTGAGAGCATCACTCCATAACCGGTAATGACGTGGCATTTAATGATACTGTCCAAAGTGATCCGAGCCCGGCAGACAAGTAATGCTCGGCCCGTGTAGCACAGATAAGCATGGCTGAGCGTTCCTCCAGCACAGCGGCAGCAGCCATACTGTATCTCTCACCGGCCCTGTCACCAGATACCATGTGACATATGCGCCGCCGTTCCCGCCTGGCCTCTCCTATACATCGGGGGAGAAGAGCATTTCCCGATATAAGTAGCCTACCAAAGTGTGTGACGAAGGTGCTGCTGAGGAGGGGAGGGAGTGAGCGAGCAGGCGAGAGGGCAAGCGAGAGGGGGAAACGAGAGGAGAGGTGGGTAAAAGCCACTACCTCTACCTGTGAGGGTGATTAAGAATTCACAGCCCTCTTTTAATAGTTCATTGCACCCTGCATTTCCCTGTGAATTAAGCCCCATCCAAAGAGAAGTCCTTAATCTCGTCTGGCACATTGTACTGCCGGCGGAGAGGAAACGTCGCGGGGTGATGGATAAGGTTAAAAGAGCCACGGTTCTGATCATTTGCTGTAGCTATAACGGCCGTAAAGACTAGACAGTGAGAGAGAGAGAGAGAGAGAGAGAGAGAGAGAGAGAGAGAGAGAGAGCAAGGGCAGGGAAATACTAGAGAAGCCATTTGCATCTTTCATGGACGGGATGTCGGAGACAGGAGAGTGTCTGACAGCCTTCTCCATCTATGGGCCTGTAAAACACTGTAGTCCTTAAGGATCCTCTGACAACTCCTCCTACTCTGTTAGGCTTACTGTACTGCCAAGAGAGTGAGGGAGAGACAGCGTCAGAAAATATGAGACATAAAGGAGAACTAGAGAAACCTTGAGAAATATTGAACAGGAAGTTTGTACTAAGACTATAGGCTGTATAACTGAAAGTAGGACTATAATTGCAAATGATATAGAAATCGGACAGTGCTTTATTTTAGGACAAATCATTTTGCATACAATAAGACATAGACCGTGTTAACGTTTTATGCTTGATACATTGATGTTGGTCAGTTATTATCTGTTACAGTCAATGGTCCCAGCTGGCGAGCGTGATATCAGCAGGTTATATTAAATTGCTCAGCGTGCACTTACAGTACAGACGTTTTTTTTTTGCTTGTCAATCAAGCTGAACTGGTTTGGGCAATTGGACTACTAAATAGCGTGAGGTTTGAGAAATGTAGTGTTTTTCAAGAAACACTGTAAAAGCCCCAATGTTTGAACTAAAATTCAGCAAGTTACATATTCTGAATCAACAGAATTTACGTCATTGACCTATTGCATTGTGACGTGTCGCCCAGTGAACCTGGTGGAATGTTCTTCAACATTGGTAACCAAGATGCTTCTGTACACTTAGAATTCACGTCATCAATAAAGATGAGTGGGCCCGTTCTAGAGGCAGCCATGCATGCCCATTCCATGACACCATAAGGTGGTATGCTTTGGATCATCTGCAATTTATTTTTTTCCTCTATACTTTTGCCTTCCCATCACTTTGATAAAGGTTCACCTTTGTATCATCTGTCCATAAAACGGTTTCAAAGCACTACTGGCTTTTTTTGTAATGTATAGCAAATTCTAATCTGGCCTTTCTGTTTTTAGTGCTGATAAGAGGTTGGCATCTTGCAATGTAGTTTTTGTAAAGTCTGCTGCAAACAGTCAATTTTTACCATTTTACCCCAGCATTCTGGAGGTGGTTGGTTAGGGTAAGGTTTGTTTTGTTTGTCATTTTTCTGTTGTTTTCCTTGAACTGAACTGGTCGTTGCCAATTGTTGAGGACACCGGTGATTTCTTTCTTTTTCAGATAATTCCAAATTGTTGGCTATGACCAACTTTTGTTTTATGGTTCTAATCAGGTTCCTCTTTCCTTTTGGAATCGAAATGGCTGTCTGTTCTTTCATATGCAGCACCATAGTCTTCATGTTGAATTATGCCTACTGGCAGCAAATGCAGACTCCAAAGGCAAGAGCAAAGGATAGAACAGATTATGCATTCACTCTTTCATGTGTAAACAATTAATGCAACAGGAAACACCTGACCAATTAGAAACACCTGCGAGCCAAATGTCCCAATACTTATGGTCATGCATAATGGAGGGATGGAACTCTGACAGTGCTGATATTTTTAGTTGGTAAAATTTGAAATTTGAAATGTACAGAAATGAAAGTAGACCGCCGGTACTTTTGTCTCACATTCATCTTTTAATTGTTTAACATTCATATGCTTTCTTATTGCAATTTTGACAGTCCCAATACTTTGTTTATGCAACTAAAACCTTATGTTTAGCAAATTAGATACATAAAGTCAACCCAGCCCAGTTGTTAAAGAAAAGGTCTTCGACTGCTACAAAAGTAGACAGATATGAGCTAATCTTTACTGGTAGAAAGTTACATAGGTTTACAGACAAGTGAATTGTAAAGCTATGTAACTTTCCGCAAATAAAGATTAGCTAATATCTGGCTAGTTTAGTTGGAGTCAAAGTTAGTAAACACTAAAAAGGTTCATTTACGTTGAAACTGTGGGGGAACGCCTATCAGTTCTTCATGGAAAAATGTCAAAGGGTATTTTTGAGAACTTGAAATACTTGTTACTCAACGAACCATGTGGTCAAAGAAGCTGCCTGCTCAGAAATCTACCCAAAAATTTATTCAAATGGTTCTTTAAGGGGCATTAAAAAGGGATTCTTTGAAGAAACTTTTAAAGGTTTTTTGGAAGAACTTGTAAAGGTTCTCCCACAGTTTCAATGTGAAGAACACCTAAAACACTGTAGAATAACTTTCTAGAGTGTATTTATTGGACTACCTGCACGTCTCTATATGTACATTTCAAATGTTTCCCACCTATGTACTATAGAAAGAAAAAAGGCAGTGCAGGTAGTGTGTGAACCGTAAAGTGCAATAGTTTAGTGAGACGATAAAATGTTTTTCCGTAGGGAGAATACAGTTTTACTATTAAACACTACGCATACATAATTCACAGATCAGCTTTCTCATCTTAACCAAGCCATAAAGGGTAGCTAACCAAAGCTAGTACTGCTTAGCTACAGGGGAGAAAGATTTGCTTGCACAATGTGTATGATCGGAGCAGTAGTGGAGGCTGTGTGCCTGTCTGTCTGCCCATACTCCCCCACAGCGTACATGCTGACGTGGGCTGTGTGTGGCACGAATTTTCCACAGAAATACAGAACTTCTTCGAGCATCTAGTGCCGCTAGTATTATATCTCCTCATCACAGCTTACCCATTGGAAGAAATTGCCTTTGAGTCAGGCAAATACGAGTCCAAGTTCGAGTCAGGGTCAAAAGGCGGGTCCGAGTCCAAGTCGAGATCGAGTCACGAATGGTCGTGTCCAAATGGAGTCACGTGTCCGGATAATCCCGACTCAATCAGACCCCTGAATTTGAGTTGTACAGCACTGGTGGACGTGATCACATTATCATGACATAATATCATCTGGCACACATAAACCCACACACACACACACACTCTCTGGCTCTCCCACACATGCCCACAGAGCCTGATTCCCCAGTGTGTGGTATGGTTTGATCTCCTGGCAGACAGACTGTGTTGGAAGGGATCAGGGAGCCGAGCGCCTGTTTCTCAGACAGCTCTAATGACACCTGCAGACTTAAAAGCAGGAAACTCAAGCAAATACTTCATGGTGGTGATAATGAGTGCTTGTGCTTAAAACAGTGTCAAAAGGAGAAAAATACTTGTCTAATTAGAGGGAAGCCACAATGTCTTATAATCAATGTTTATGTGCTGCCTATTGCTATGCTTCTGTTTTCACATTGCTTTGTTTCATTCAGCAACTGACTGCATTTTTTTCCCCGGTGAAAAATTACTAAAAATATATATAGAGAGGGTATATATATGAGGAGGGGTAGGTGGGATTATTTAAGACAGTGGTGAAGCGCCTGGGCTTCACAAAAGGCTTGAGGATTTTATATGTACAGTAACAGTCAAACGTTTGGACACACCTACTCATTCAAGGTTCTTTTTTATTTGCATATTTTCCACCTAGTAGAATAACAGTGAAGACATGAAAATGGTGAAACACATGGAATTTTAGACCCTTCAAAGTAGCCACTCTTTGCCTTGATGAGAGCTTTGCAGACTCAAGCGTCAGGCAGTAATTATCTGCAACAAAACCATATGGACTTTGGACAGAGACAGCTAGGATACATAAGGCCAAGTAGTCTTGAGGCATGGTCCAAGGGCTCAGGTCCTCCAACGATTCTGTAGGACACCAGGAGAAATTACAAGGAGGATTCTTTAGATCCAAAAGGGGACCTCAGTATGGAATATGCCGCGTCCCTCAGCATATACTGTATATTGCAGCATAAAACTAGGAATTGAGAATTGAGGAATGGGGTGATGTGGTCACAGTTTCGCCGGCCTCCTCACCCTTCTTTTCCTGGTGGTGTTCCTCGCTGCTTGGCTTGGTGGGGGAAGCGTGGCTCAGGTCGGCCCTTTCATCTTCCTCAGCCTCCCTCAGCTTCTGCCCAACGCATGCTCTTTGGCTTTGTTTCTCTGTAAGGCCCCCCTGTGAGGTCCCGTTGGGAGGCAGTTATGCAGGGGTGTTGCTGGCCCTGCTGGTTTGGGGCTGTTGGTCCGATGCTGATACAGTGAATATACTATATTTACAGTGGCTCTCAAAGGTATACACCCGGCTTGGACTAATATACATTTTATTGTGTTACAGCATTAAATCAGGAATAACTGTCCCAAATCACTTGTAGCTGTCCCTGTCCTTGTCCACCTAGTTATGCAGCTGACTTGGATTCTGTTTAAGGACTCTGGACAACAGCCCACATGCAGTTACTGACCTGCTTGTCATCTGAACACAGCCAGAACAGGACTGGCCACCCCTCAGAGTCTGGTTCTTCTCTAGGTTTCTTCCTAAGTTTCAACTCTACTGTGGAGTTTTTACTAGACAAATGGAGTTTCATGTTAGGTATCTATAAAAGCACTTTGACAACTGCTGATGTAAAAAGGGCTTTATAAAATAAATGTGATTGATTGAATGAATGAAATCAGAAATAGGGCTGCTGATCAAAACAAAAAATGTCCACAATGTCGAAGTGTAAAAATTTAATCTACAAATTGTTCAGAAATTAATTACAAGCACAAAACAGAAAATAATTAATTGCATAAGTATTCATAGACGCACCTTTGACAAGAATCACAGTCATGAGCCCATTTGAATACGTCTCTACCAGCTTTTCACATCTGGACACAGCAATTTCTGTCTATTTGTCTTGGCAAAATTGCTCAAGCTCCATCTACTTGGTTAGGGAGCTTTACTGAACAGCACAGTAAGGATGATGAGCGCTGTTAGGCTTGCTCCAAACATAGTGCTCAGCACTGAGGCCAAAAAGCTCTATTTTATCAGACCACAGAATCTTCTCCCACAAGCCTTCTGGTCAACTCTAGCCAAGATTTGATGTGAGTAGTTTTCTTTTTGCCGCCCTCCCATAAAGGCCACTTCTGTGAAGCACCTGGCCTATTGTGATAGTATGCACAGTGTCTCTTGGCTCAGCCATGGAAGACAGTAACTCCTTTAGAGTTGCCATAGGCCTCTTGGTGGCGTCCCTGACTAGTGTCCTTCTCGTCCAGATACTCTGTTTTTGAGGACGGCCTGTTCTAGACAGATTCACAGTTGTGCCATATTCTCTCCATTACTATACAATGGTTGGGGATTACAGAAGGCACCGACACTTCACTAACTGAAAGCAAATAACGAGCAGTAGCCTATTTTACCCACTTTTTTAAGCTCAATTGTGTTTGTTATTTTTGACGACTGCAGCAGGTTTTATGGATATAAAATAGATAATGTGGATATAATATGGTATGTAGTATTTTAACCACCCTTTTCCCCTTTTCCGGATTAACTTTCAACAATTCAAATAATCATCGCCTGGTAAGTGCTGCAGTCTTTTTGCAGTTTGCTTGCTCTTAGCTGTCCATGAAAATAGTATGTGACCATGCGTAACTGGGTAACACTATTGCATTTATACGTTAAATCACTTTACACTGTGTGCCAAACTTACAATGTGAAGCAATAGTAGTGCATTTCGATTTGGCAATCTGATTTGGATTGTCATGGCTGCGGCCAACTGGCTTATTAAATCTAAGTGAATATTATGCTTTTCTTCTTTGCTATCTTTGACTGCTGTCTTTCTATCTGCCTCGCTAGATCTGTTTTACAAAATGTGCTCATCCTACATGGAGTGTACTGATATCACTGTGGCTGTCCCTTCAGAATCATAGGTGTCACATCCGTTGGCCTGTCCCTGGCTGTTGTGGCTATTGGTGTTAGCGACGGTGTAAGGTTACTAAGGTTACTACAACGATTTTAGGTTACTATGGGTAGGTGGGTGTACAGTGTGGTTGTTGTTCTCGGGTGCATTTTATTTTGGTGTTGTCTCTCCGTGAGCGGCTGCCCAAAGCCCAGGTCCGTTTGGTTCATTTAGAATGTCATCAGAGAGCATTGATTCTCCTCAGTTAGAGCTAAATGTGATGGCAGGCGAATAGACTGATGATATGATTCAGTTGATGAACGGGCTATTTTGTTTTGGAGGATTTTAGCCACGGTTTGCCATTAATCTAAGATTCTCTTTAAAGGGGTTCTGACGTTTTGGCTGGAACTTGGTTGGTCTCGCTTCAAGGGGAAGGTACTTCCAACATTACGGAGCCAGGACAGAGAAGAGCTTTAGCTGGGCTGAGCGAAAGCTATCCTCCTCCTGTAGGGGTGAGATGGCCAAGAGACCAAAGGTGGGAGATCGAAGTGCCCGGGTAGAGATGTAGGGTTTGAGCTTGGCCAGAAAGGAGGGGAGGTTCCTCTGTAGATTATAGTCATTATAGTCTAGCAGTGGATGCAAGCCGTGTGGATAGTGAGAATAGATGGAGGTCCACATTCAAGTCAAGGATTCACATACTCTATTCATTCCACGTCTACGCATTTAATCCGATCCAATCGGTGAAATCCAGATAACTTTTGAAAAACTGGGCTCTTGACAATGATCAGAACTAACTGTAATGTAGTCTGAGCTTTTGTAACATTCCTGTATTTCCTCTCATTGTAGAGCAGGTAAGACTCATCACGGTGTCTCCCGCCCCCTCAGGGCTGCCTGCAGGCTTGCCTGGAGTGCCTGTTCTTACATAGCCACGGAAATCTGACATGAACACACACACACAC
>JACXGI010000196.1:142935-171513 GCA_016801175.1 Esox masquinongy | reverse complement strand
TTCTTTTCGATCGAGGACTATCGACTTACAGGCCTTCTTCCCTCCTCCGCATGTCCGTGAGGAGGATGAGAGGCTTCACTGTCTGTGCCCGGTGCGCGCTCTCGCCCTTTATGTAGAGCGCACCAGGTCTATCAGACTGACTCCCCAGCTGTTTGTTTGTTATTCGGATTCCCGGCGGGGTCGTCCGATTTCCAAACAGAGTCTGTCCCATTGGCTTTGTGACTGCATCACTTTGGCCTATGGGGCGTCTGGTTCTGTTGTTCCGGAGGGTCTCCGTGCACACTCCACGCGGGGTGTTGCTGCCTCCTCTGCGGAACAGACACACCTGTTCTGATTGGCTATCGCCCAACATCAGCTGATGCATCGCTCAGGTTCCCTGGCTGAACTAGCTGCGCTCATTTGTATGATATTTGTTTAGGTTCACTAGATGCCCAACATACTGTAACAACATGTGGTGGTGTGTTGGAAACAGTCATTCTTATGTTTATTCTATTTCCTGTATTCATTCCATAATTGTTGGCTAACCTGTGTGTCATTGACACAACCACTTGTTTTGCATCAATGGCTGTGCTTAAATGAATTGCTGATGACCTCTGTCAAATAAATATGTTTAAAGTAAGGATCATATTTATTGTTTTCCATTAATATTCTTAAATTATACACATTTCCAATAGGCATAGTAGGCATGACTAATAAATAAACTAATCACAGTGATATACTTATGTGTTGTACATGAGAGGATGTTATAAGTACCTATTTTAGCAAAGCTATGCTATTTTATAGCAATATATATATTGCTGATTTTGTTTTATGTGACTATCTGGGTGGACACTTGGACATTTTCCTAATGTATTTGAGCTACCATAGATGACACAGCACTTTTGATGTGATAATAGCTGTCGTCATTCCGGAATGATTGATTCACTCTTCCATTGTAAGATGTCTTAGGGATAGCTGTAATTTGATTATGGAGAGTCTGAGACACTGTGAAGCCAACCAGTGTGTGCAGAGCTCAGTTCTACCTCCTACTCCCTTTGTGGGTTTCTAACATTGCTGTGGTGTCATTGTCAAAGAGAGCGATCTGACAAACAGCCTGCCTTGTGATGTTAGCCCCAGAGCAGCTGAAGCTTCAACCTCCTTTCTTTTTCACAGAGACCACAATCAGATAAAAGCTTATAATTTGGAACGCGTTGGCGTGCATCTTCTCTCATCTAATATTATCCTTTTTTCCGGGATGACTAGCTTTGGAGAAGCAGCGTAGAATCATGTGCATCCACAAATGATAGTTTCATCCGAAGAGGAGCTGCCCTCACAGAAATTGGATGCAGACCAACAAGGTTTACTGGGTGCATCCTTTCTGTAAAGAAGACTGTGAAAATAGTATACATAACTCGAATGAAGAATGGAAGATTTTAAGATGATTTTTGGATGATTCTGTTCGAGGAGGTGTAAATAGAACCTTGTATCTTCTCTTTGTCGTGTTAGATAATTGGATAATTCAACTACGGATGAAGCCCTTCCTGTCGAATGACTCATGGGAAATAACCCTGTCGGGTTTTCCAAAAAGCTCAAAAGTTCTATTATCAGGCTACGGTCCAAATTAATTAAATCGATAATGGTCTTTGTTTCCTACGAATGGCTCTGAGATTTAATGTCCGTTTCATTCGTCACTGCATACGTAAATACGGCTGATTAAGGAGTCGCCGTGCGGCAGTGGATCATGTGCTGCCGTGTGACAGTGAATACTAGGCTCTGTGGCCGTGAATGACTGGGTTCTGTTAGCCGGTGGCGAGGGAAGGGCTGTGGAGCTGCGGCATACAAGAAGGGCCTCTGTGTTCCGGCGGTACATGGAAGTATGCATCTTATTACTGGACCCGGTTGCCCCAAAATAACTCCATGGCTCTGGGCCTGGGACCACCGCAACTGCCACCCTGCCAGAACTCATACCCGCCTCTCCGTCGGCCCGGCCCACGTGCGGACCATGCATATTGAATGCCTACTGAAGGAGAAGGGGTTTGTGTCCGGTACTGGGAACGGTCTCTGGCTCGCTGAGTGACACATTTCCGAGACACACACACACACAGAAACATCATAGGCATCCAGGCTTCCACTTCTCAGTACCAGATCGTAACTCTGCCCCCCATGCCCCGTACATCCCCCCAGCAGGAAGCTGCTTCACTCGGTGACAAGGCTCCGTGTCCCCCCTCCAACCCCCAACAGCCTCGCACCCCTTCACCCTGTGGCAAAGACTCACAGCTGCCGCATGGCAGTCTCCAACCCTCACTGCCAGAGCATGGATCCCATCCAAAAGCCTGCTCATTAGTCGTTCCTCTGTACCTGGGACTGCTGCCAATGCCCCAGTATAGAGATACTCCTGGAGGTACCGTACAATGCTTTCACACCGTTGGCACTGCTCCCCGACTATCGCTTGCTGAATATGGCACCCTTGTGACGGCCATTTATTGGGCTCTTATTGGGCTCAGCAGGTCCTTATTCTCACTTATCACAATAACTTGTACTGGACGTTTTGTTATGAAAATGTTTTTTCGATAAAATAATTGCCTCTCAGGTCTTGCAGTCATGTAAGGCAGAATTTCATAGCATGAAGTTGACCAGTTTGGAGCGTTGACTAACGAGCGGCTAGGAAGTAAATTGGCCAGCATGACCCAGGGAGCTGGGAATCATTGGCAGCAGGGCTCCTGGTCTCATTCCCTCAGGTGCATGGGCACCTGCAAAGTTACCTGTGGTACGTGCTGACCAACAGTATTCCTGGTTGGAAAAGCAGTGTGTCAAAAAAGCAGAATATTAAAGTTGTGTTTATAGGTTTATTTCATAGGGTATACATCAGTATGCCTCCCCCGAGCAAATCAATTTTTATTGGCCAATCACACACACATAACAAAAAAAGATATCACAGACAACAATCACAAAGGAAATGTAAAAAGAGAAGAAAACAATAGGAACATTATGAAGACAATATATTTGAAGGCCTGAAGAAGTATTCCATACATTTACCAACCAAAAGGTTGCTAGATCAAATCCTAGAGCATTTCCGGAGTTGTTCTGTCCCTGAGCAAGGCAGTTAACCGTAACTGCTTCCCAGGTTACGAAGGCAACATACTTGGTAAAATACGGATAACAGTTGTTTTAAACAGAAAAAACCAGCATTGGTAATATATACATTATGGAAAGACTTTAGTTGTAGCTTCGTACAGTGAAACAGTGACTTTTGGCTGGAAGACCTTAAGGTGCAGGGGACAGAGTACTGGGCCGTCTAGGTGTTGTTTGTGTGTGTGCGTGTGTGTGTGGGAGGGCTGTATGTCTGTGTATTTGTCTGTGTGTGGGATATGGGATGTAGGATGACTCCTGGCAGGGCTTCACATGTGACTGCTTCATGTGACGTACCTGCTATTGATATGCTCTAGCGGCACCATTGAACTTGAGATGCAGTCCCCTGGAGTGGGGCTTGGCGCCTGAGGGAGGGGGTTTAGCACTGTTAAGGTTCAAGCCTTCAGATCTGCACAGAGAAGTAACATTCCCAGAATTCCTCAGCAGCATATCCTGTGGCTGAAGCTATGAATGGGTCTACAGAAGACAGTTAACACTCTCCTAGTCTCACAAGTTCAGATGCTGATAAACTTGAGGACCTCTCTGATAGATGGGAAGATTATGAGATTTATGAACATCAAAAATGCCCTGAAACCTGATTCCTCTAAATTCTAGGAAGCATCCCATACGGAAAAGAACATTTAAACATAGCAGTGGTGCAGCAATAAACCAGTTTCATACATGTACAGCCCCATCCACAAATAGCTAAACATCAACAAAACTGTACTCACCCAGCTTCAGACTTGCCTGTGAATATTTCAAAGGCTTAATATATGATACCCTGGGTCAATAAGACAAATGGTTCCAGACATTCAAAAAACATTTACTAAGGTAAATGGGGTGTGCTTGCAAGTTTGTTTACTTAACAAAATTTAAAAAAAGGAATTGGGATAGCCAAACCATGCGAAAAAAATTGGTTTGTTTCCTCTATCTTGAACGCTTGAAAGATACTGTTTTAGGGTTAATGAATGTAAATTATTCAAATTACATTAATTAATAGTCAGTTGCTAGAAATTCACACAGCAAAAACAGCAATTTTACTGATTTTAATTAACATTTGAACTAAGCCAGGTGTAATAATTATCAACAAAGTATGAAAATTCAACATCATTGCTATCTCTGTAGACTAGAGCCTTGTCTGAAAATCTGGTTATGTGACTTTTGTCTGAATCACTCAGCTTTGATTTTGCTCGGAAAACGTGACGTCATATCATCATCTCATTTTAACACATCTAATTATGTGTTTTTTAGATTTTCCACTTTCCACCCTAATATGAATGTGTGCAGCACATTAACTGTCATTCCCTGATTAATCAAGCAACTTATCAGCTTAACTGTGCAATTGTGACAACTAAGTCAACCCTTTTAAAGCACAAGTTGCAAACAAGTGCATTCAGAATGTGATGCAAAAACAAATGGGCAGAGTTGGGTAGGTTACTTTTTAAGTAATCCGTTATAATTACAGGTTACCTGTCCACATTTGTAATCAGTAACGTAACTTTTTGATTACTCAAACTAAGTAACGTAATCTCATTCCTTAAAATTAGAAAACAAATAGGAATAGCCTATAACCAATTGAACACCTTTTGTGGGATCAATCAATGTTAGAGTTTACATAGTTGCCCAAAAACTGAATTTGCATTTTACCTTATGGGTTATATACAGTGCCTTTGGAAAGGGTTTCTAAACCACTGCTTTCTACTTCAATAAGCTTGGTCTACATCTCTGCATTACACGCTAAAGGTCTGTCAGGTATTCAGTCATTCCAATGAATCCAATAACCCTCGATCTTCCAGAATCTGACATTTTATCTGAACATAACCCAAAATCTAAGGACGTCAGTCTATTCTGTTATTTGTGTTTTATTTGTGTTTTTAATTGCTTCAAAACATTGTTGAAAAATAAATGGCATTTTCTCGAAAAGTTTATTGTCATTATTGTATATAAAAATATCCGTATTTAGTATACGCGTTTTCGCGCGTATACTAAATCTGCAGTAAGTCTGATGTTTTGCTCCACAATCACCAACATTATCAAAACGTAGCTGAAGTCCCAGGCACGCGAATGCACGTTTGCAATCGTGAATACCCGCACACAAACACGTTTTACCCGCGCGAACGTAACCTGCGATTATTAGGTCCATCAGCGATGGAGTTTCAAAACGCAAATGAAAGAAATAAACTGTGCTTATACACATGTACTCTTAGTTTAAAGTTAATGTCGTCAGCAGCCAATGATAACCAGTTTTCTGAGATGCAAAAGCAAGCAGAATTACAGGGCCTACCTGTATGGGGTTGAGGTGGCTGCATCAAATTCAAATCATATTCCTTTGGCAGATAGCTTCCCAACACACCTTTTCTCCTCAAATATCGTGATAAATTCCATATAAAGTTTTATCTTGAAGGCAGTGCCATGTTACAGGTATCTAACAAATTGACTAATCTTCAAAAATATTCCTGTCTGAGTTGTTCAGTGCAACTATTTCAGTGCATTTCACAAATAAACCTTGAAACTTGAAAAAGATATAACACCAGGTAGGCCTATCGCATATCATTGTTCTGAGAAAGATGAGTCAATAGTAGATAACTAAATCACATTTTATATGGGTCGGCTAATATTATCGTAGATATACTCTGTTTTTACCAGCCATCCAACCAACCAAAACCGGAGAAAATTAAACTAGCGATTCAAATGTCATTATAATCTGGTTATGCGTGACAACCTTTGCGCGCATGATGCTCACACACAATTGAGGAGCTCAATTGTTATTTTGGTTCACATAACGCTGTTTTTAACACATTAAATAAAAAAAATCAAACATGCAACTTGTCATAATTATTTTACGCACCTATTCATTTTCAGTTGAAGTAATCCAAAAGTAATCATACATTTTTTCAGAAGTATCTGTAATCCGATAACAATATTTTAGTTGGTAACGTCACGGATTACAGTTTCTGTTTTTTCGTAATCTGTTGCATGTAACAGATTACTTGCAATCCGTTACTCCCCAACTCTGCAAATGGGATATGCTAAATTTCTCGTGCTGAAGCCCAGTGCAGTTCTAACACTTGCCACTGACAGTCCCAGCAGCAAGCGAGAATTATCCTTTACCAGTAAGTAGTTAGCTAGCTATCGACATCAGACTGTTTAGCATGATGTTCGAAATGTGTTGTGTTTTCACAGTTTTTTTATGGAAATCGTGTAAAATTTGGCCTAGCTAGTTAGCTAGCTATATGTATGATGGGTCAGAATCAGAACTAAGACACCTGAAGTTAACCCCACGCCCATTCCTTCTGGCTAATGTTTTTCAGACAGAGATTCTGGGTTCAGCAAACCTGTTTTCAACATACTTATTTACAGTATGATTGAAAAATGCTGTGAATACTCTTTAAGATTTTGAACATACAGTTGTGCTCAAAAGTTTGCATACCCTTGGAGAATTCGTAATATAAGTACCATTTGTACAGAAAACATGACTGAGCAGGCAAAACACATGGCTTTTATTTCTTATGGGATTCACATTCAACTGTAGGTCATAACAGAATGGCACAATCATAAAACAAAAATGAACTGACCCCTGTTCAAAAGTCTGCATACCCTTAGTTCTTAATACTGTGTATTGCCCCCTTTAGCATCAATGACAGCGTGCAATCTTTTGTAATTGTTGTCTATGACGCCCTGAATTCTTGCAGGTGGTATAGCTGCCCATTCGTCTTGGCAAAGTGCCTCCAGGTCATGCAAAGTCTTTGTTCGTCTTGAATGAACCGCACGTTTCAGATCTCCAGAGTGGCTCAATGATATTAAGGTCCGGAGACTGTGATGGCCACTCCAGAACCTTCACCTTTTTCTGCTGTAACCACTGGAGGGTCAACTTGGCCTTGTGCTTAGGGTCATTGTTGTGCTGGAAAGTCCCATGCGCGGCTTTCGTGCAGAAGAATGCAAATTGTCTGCCAGTATTTTCTGATAACATGCTGCATTCATCTTGCCATCAATTTTCACAAGATTCCTCGTGCCTTTAGAGCTCACACACCCCCAAAACATCAGTGAGCCACCACCATGCTTCACTGTGGGGACGGTATTCTGTTCACTATAGGCCTTGTTGACCCCTCTCCAAACATAGCGCTTATGGTTGTGACCATAAAGCTCTATTTTGGTCTCGTCACTATAAATTACAGTATGCCAGAAGCTGTGAGGCGTGTCAAGGTGTTATCGGGCATATTGTAACCAGGCTTTTTTGTGGCATTGGTGCAGTAAAGGCTTCTTTCTGGCAACTCGACCATGCAGCTCATTTTTGTTCAAGTATCGTCGTATTGTGCTCCTTGAAACAACCAAACCGTCTTTTTCCAGAGCAGACTGTATTTTTTCTGAGGTTACCTGCAGGTTTTTCTTTGTATCCCGAACAATTCTTCTGGCAGTTTTGGCTGAAATCTTTCTTGGTCTAATTGACCTTGGCTTGGTATCAAGAGATCCCCGAATAATCAACTTCTTAATAAGTGATTGAACAGTACTGACTGGCATTTCAAGGCTTTGGATATCTTTTTATATCCTTTTCCATCTTTATAAAGTTCCATTACCTTGTTACGCAGGTCTTTTGGCAGTTCTTTACTGTTCCCCATGGCTCAGTATCTAGCCTGCTCAGTGCATCCACGTGAGAGCTAACAAACTCATTGACTATTTATACACAGACACTGATTGCAATTTAATAAGCCACAGGTGTGGGAAATTCACCTTTAATTGTCATTTTCACCTGTGTGTGTCACCTTGTGTGTCTGTAACAAGGTTGAACATTCAAGGGTATGTAAACTTTTGATCAGGGCCATTTGGGTGATTTCTGTACAACTATGTGATAATAAATGGCTTCATATGATCATTATCCTTCAATAAAAGACAGTTTTTTTT
This sequence comes from Esox masquinongy, assembly GCA_016801175.1. NCBI lineage: Eukaryota > Metazoa > Chordata > Actinopteri > Esociformes > Esocidae > Esox > Esox masquinongy. The sequence continues at coordinate 163,506 of JACXGI010000196.1, read as the reverse complement.
TTTGCATGATCAGTCATATTTTCAAAATCAATGCCAAAATTTCACAATTTCTGCCAGGATATGCAAACTTATGAGCACAACTGTATGAAACAAAGTTGGTTTGGTCACTACCTGGAACCTTTAAACCTTTAACGTATCTTCAGGAGATACGTTAAAGGTTTAATTAGTGGTAATATTGCAAATTATACTAATTAGTACAGTCACAGTCGATAAACGTTAATGAATTTTAAGTTAGAAGTGCCAAACACATTTAAAAAAAAACTCTCTTGCTTGAACAGTTCAAAAGATATAGTTTTAGGGTTTATTAATGGTAATTATGCAAACTTGTGAAAGATAGTTGGTTTACTCTCTGTAGTGTGAATGGTTCAAGATACATTTTATGGTATCTGCTAATAATGCTAATTAATGTAGTCATAGTAGATTAACATTTTGGAAGCTCAATTTGGGATAGCCTAAAATTGTGAAACCATGTTGCTTTCATCTCTTTAGCTTGAATAGTTTAGGAGATGCTTTTTAAAGGTTATGTAACACTAATTATGCAAATTAGGTTAACAACTATATTTATAGTCAATACCTGTTTAGGAAGTGTAAGTTGAAACTTATGAAAATAAAGCTGGTTTGATCTCTGTTGCTTGAATAGTTCAAGAAATACTGTTTTGGGGTTAATTCATGCTAATTTAGCAAATTACGGTAAATATCATATTCATAGTAAATAAACATTTATGCATTTTACACTGGAATAGCGGAGACATGTGAAACAATGTTGGTTTGGTGTTTCTACCTGGAATGGATAAAGATATGTTAGCAGGTTAATCAACGCAAATAATGGAAGCAATGGAAATTAGTATAGTCATAGTGAATAAACATTAAAAAAAATTAAGTTGTGATTGCCTAAACATTTTAAACAAGTTGGTTTGGTCTTTGTAGCTTGAACAGTGGAAGATAAATTGTTTCATGGTTAATTAGTGCTGATTATGCAAATTAGGCTAACTAATTTAGAATAGTAAACAAAACATTTAATAGTTTGAGCTGGCATAGTCTAAACATTATAAACTTAATTGGTTACACTTTCTTGACCAAGCTATGGCAAGCACAATCAGAATTAGAAAACATGCTAACACTGCATGGTGAGGATTCATTTGCCTGTAGTATGTCCATATATTAAAATATCATCATGAAGTTTGGCATAGTCACTTATCGTAGTGTAGTCAACATTTTGCTAATTAGGTTTAAGGCCATAAAACTCCTTAGTATGAAGTTACAAGCATATAGAAAAACATAAAATCACTCAAACAGTGTTTAATTAAAAATAAACATTCATCACAACAATATACTTATCTTTCTTTTTCCGGATTACTACAGTAAATGTCACCCTATTCTTTGTTCCAATGTGAATAGGGTGCAAATTATGAAGCACACCAAGGTATTGATGTACGCCATGCAATTCTGACAACCTATTTAAATCATTGATGAATGACTCAAGCCAATGAGGATAGTAATCATTTTTATTTAAATTTATTTACAGTGTGTTTCATTACCAAGTTAACCTCACTGTGCTTTGAAAACAAAACAAAAACAAACGGTGAGTTCTGTCAGTGGTAGGTCTTCACTCAGTGGTCTTCCACAGTTGATATGCTGTTTAGATAGTTGAGAAAGGCATTCGTAACAGGCCTGGAGCTCCTTACCTGTGTCCTCTTCTGTAAGATATCGGGACCATAAACACTTGGAAGTGTAGCACAAACCTGGGAGACGCTTTGGCAGCTAAACGCCATGCTTAACACCATCAATACCACCACACCATCAATAGTAGGTGGTAGAGTCAACAGTCAGACAAGCTACATCTTCTCAGACCTCTGGATCCACTCACCACAGTCCACATTCCAGAAACCCAGGAAGGTGGAATTAAAAAAGCTGGTGTAGAATCAGACAGGGGCTTTGTGCGCTATTGAGGCATCAATTCAAAAGGATTTGTTCTTGGATGTTCTTAAATTTTAGTGGCCAGGATCTCTGACCTCCCCTCAGTTTATTTGCCATCCTGGGAAACATGGGTTAGTCTGACCCACCCTGAGATTTCACCCTGCTATTATGAAATGTGCTGTGTATTGATTCCTGGGTAGATCTGGTTGTCTCTAAAAGGGAAAATGGGCATACATGTACCCTTCTATTTATTTCACAATTAAATTGTGTTGAATAGCCACCTAGGCGGAAAGCCAGTAGGTTATTGACTACTTATAGAGGAAAGTTCTGTTATTCTGTCAGTGCAATGAAAGGAAATAGGATAAATGTTATCTCACTACTGGGACATTATTTTCCCTTCAGTCATCCCTCACTTTAAGTGCCACAAACTTAACAAGATCTGAGTTATTATACAATTTGGATTATTAATGGTAAAATATATTTTTTTAAACTAAGTGCAAAACATCATCTTCTAAAAACCTAAGTAGTTACATCCCTAGCTGGCCGATAACAGGTTGTGATGGCATTGCTTGTCCTGCACTTTGCATTTATAATCTTTTTATTGACCAATTATTTAGACAGGGAGCCAACTGAGACCTGTCCTTGAGTCCTGCATTCAGGACAGGGAGCATTCCCATTTTGTGGGAAAGATATTTTAAAAACATTTAGGCGATGGTCTTTCGCAGTGATGAATAAGCACATAAAGCTATTTAGTGAGTTATTATTTTAAAATATTAGAAATTGCATCGGAAAAATTATTATACACTACTGTTCAAATGTTTGGGGTCTCTTAGAAATGTCATTGTTTTCGAAAGAAAAACAATTTTTTTTGTCCATTAAAATTACATCAAATTGATCAGAAATACAGTGTAGACATTGTTTATGTTGTAAATGACTATTGTAGCTGGAAACGGCTGATTTTTATTGGAATATCTACATAGGCGTACAGAGGCCCGTTACCAGCAATCATCTCTGTTCCAATGACACACTGTGTTTTCTTTAGCAGTTTTTTTTACATTACAACCACATGCTAAACACAAACAAAAACAGATAATTCTATGATTTTTAATTAGACTTGATCGATTAACACTAAAGACCTAAAGGTAAATATTTTCTTTGATTTATCATAAGACACACCAGCTGCAATCTCACCATCCTCATTGTGCTCAATTAGATGGAACAGATATTGCAGCAAACAGGACCAATTGGATCAACCAGCACCCAATGTGATCTCTACGTGCACTAAGCGCTGATGGGTTGTGGAGAGGAGGTACGGCGCGCAACCCACAGCAACCCTATTCCCTACATTGCGCCCTCCATCCTGACCAGGGACATGGGTAATAGTGATCCACGGGTGGGAGACGTGGGCTTAAGAACGGTTTAGCGCGAAGTCTATTAACTAATGGGGCTGGGATAATCCCAGGTGAGTGCCTTTGAGCCTGATCCGGGAAGTACCTCAGTGAACAATGCACAGCCTTCATTTAACCTTACCCTCGAAAAAATCGCTGACAGGGCCATCCTTGACCAGGCGTTCTTTCATTGTCGGGCACTCTTTGAGTGCCCTCTGTGAAGCGTGTGTAGCCCTGTCGTAAAGAAATTACATTCAGATTGGTAGAGGGTATAGGATGTAAGTGAAATACTTATTTTAAAAATGTGTGGATTTTCATCAAGAATATCATTGTGCTTCAATGTAATTGAGGTATGACATTATTGTTACGGTGAACAAATACTTTTTATATTTTAATTATGTTCTGGCTCCCTGAACATATGGTCCAATGAAAATTGCCCCACAGCTGAAACTAGTTGCCGAACCCTGTATAGAAGATAGTAGTGTTGAAGGTTTGTTGAAATAGGATTGGTCGTCTTTGTTAAAACAAGGGGATCCAATGTCAGTCCCATTTGGTTACCCCCCTTTCTACCCAGGAACACAGGATTCTGAGAACCAAAATATGGGCATCGACATATTTTGCCCTTGACCCATTAGCATTTAGGACCCCTGGCTTTTCTGACCATGCAAAGGGTATGGCAACCCTTGCATTACCATGATTTCAATTAACAAGGCACTCCCTTAGAACCAGGCTACTAGCTTCCTCCATCTGCCACTCTATAAGATCAAATGGGCTAATGCTTTTACGTGCTCATGTACCTTGACCTGTCCCGTATGCTTCTGTTTTTTTTTGCCTCCGGCAGGTTTGAGTGGCATTGAGTCTGTTGTGTGCTGCTCGTCGGACAAATAACACCATTCAGCCTGTAAGCGGTGAGGGCATCTGAGCACGTGTGCCACACAAGTCACCGCTGGGCTCAGGGGGTACAGAATTTAATCGGGCCCCTGAAATGATCACCTTCATTCTGACCTTAGGCTGCGATGACCAGATCCCCCTCCCCTGTTCGGTATCAGAGAGTGTAACGGCGGCGCGAGGCCTTTGTGGCTAGACGGTGACATCAGAGGATCTGCTTCAGTCTAATCCTCTTACTGTATGCTGTGTTCTGCGCCAGCCAGGTCAGATGACCTCTCTCTCTCACAGTAGCAGTGACATGCCTACCTGATTCATCCGTCAACCCTCACCACACTGCGGATGCATGGATGGATACGGGCACGGTAGCAGAGGAAGGCAGAGTGGAGTTTATACAGTAGCACATGGCTCTGATACCCAGCTCACCTTTTTACGTCTTTGTCAAACATGCGGGAGCAGCTGCACGTTTTAAGATCCCCTGTGCCAGCACGCCGGCAGACGTCATGCTGTCAGTGAGTTATACCCGGGCGACGTTGTTTCCCTGCTCCCCTTTCGGGAGTTAAGCTGCGTACTGTGTGGGGCCCCGCCGGAGAGAGAGTGTGTGTGTGTTTGCGGGTTAGAACAGGCATGAGTATGGCAGGCACCAAAGAAGGATCGCTGGAAAACCGGTCTGTTATGGCAGCAGCTCGGGTGACTGTATATTCAGGCTGATTACATTTCACCCAGGGAATAATAGTTTTCGCTACGCAAAAGGTGTAATTCATATGTAGCGCTGGGCCACCGTTGGCGGATGTACGAGCCGACGTCTTGTGTGCCTGACCAAACAGCTCCCCCGGATTCTTCTTCTTCTGAAGCGGATTGAAGCCTTTTCCGGCTCCCGCCTCCAGATGGACCACAAATTCAACCCTCACCATACCTGTCTGAAGACATCCCAGAACACACGGAACGGCCAGGCGACAGTCCTAACAGCCTCATCTCGCCCACACATTCATGTGGGATTAAGAGCTGTCAGGATAGGGCAATTGATGAAACAGGCCATTCTGATGTCTTTTAACATCTTGAATATTTTTAGGCTCAATAACCCCCCCCCCCACACACGCACACGCACGCGCGCGCACACGCACACACCATGCAATCTTTACTGGAGAGAGAGGGGAGATTGTGAATGCTCGATCCAGCATTTCTGGAAACTCTCAATACCCTGTTGCAGCTGCTGAGTTTCTCACAGCAGCGATTTCAAGGACGTCAATGTGAATTACCCACAGCCGGGGCCCGGGAGCTGGGCTTGAATTAAGTCACATCTTTTGGTCTAATCCACAAAACCCTGTACTTCTCAGCTAATTCCATATCTCCACTTTCAGTAGACTCAAAAAAGTGCTGTTGCAAACACACATACACTCACACAGACACACACTTTTACATACGCACAGGCTTGCACAGATATACACTTTTACATACACAAACACACACATACACACGTGGCATTTGAAAGCGCATTGATCTATGATTTGCATGAAGTATAATTAAAAGGACGGGGGATTTGGGGAGGATTGCCTGAACCCAAGGAGCCTGGCAGGAGGCTCTTATAATATGGTAGCTGGCAGATGACATATTAAAGCAATGAATAACAAACGTCTCCCAATTCTTCCTCCCTGCTCGACCGACCAGACACACACAGTCTCCAACATAAGCCGTCAAAAGGCGAGGAACACAGAACAGGGAAAACGGCACTTTAGGATTTGTGAGTGGTGAGTGCCGTACGTTATCCTGAGGGAAGAGCAGCACTTGGTCAGCGAGGTGTGTGATGTCTGAAAGGGGGATTGATGGCAACAGTGCCTGGTGGGAGGAGTGTGTGAACGAGCAGCATGTTTATGTCTGCCCCATCCTTCACCTATTCACTGTTTTTATCCCACAAGGCCTCAGCGCCTCTCTTCCCTTCTGCCCGTGTGTTATCAAGGGACCGCTCGTCAGGGACGCACGTGCCGTCATACTGACACTGGCCAAGGTCACGGCGTCACCGAAACGCAAACACAGAACACTGCGGCAAGCCACACGGGGTTGGAGAGCAGCAAATATTTGGCCAAGACCCCTTCGCTATTGGCAACCGAGTTGTTTATGGCCAATGAAACGAGGGCAGACCAGGTGGGACTCAAATGGATCTATTTGAATAAACCCATACTCAAATAAACCCGACGTCAGTCTTCGTCATTGTCGGATGTAGATGTCAGCCGAGCTCTTGTGATAATATTGCAGTGGTACATACTAACAGGGTGACCCACGTCTTTGTTTACCATAAGGAATGACACAGAAATAAAGCATGAGCCAACTCCACCCCCTCTACTTTTCCAAAACCATTTTTTTATGATTAAACAAAAAAATGTTTTATACAAGTACCACCCACTACCATACAACACTCCTCATACATTATTCAAATAAAGGAGTGGTTTCAACTAGGAGATGTCATTTGGTTTTTTGATGGTGTAATCTGTGTAAAATACTGGATTGTATGATTCTAGATGTGACAGAAGAGGTATGAATGTACTTCAAGATATCCCCCCAGTCTGTTCAGAAATTGTCCTCCTCTCATCTTGCCTTGATAGAATTTGATCAAGGCGAGTTGGTTGATTGAAATGTGTCATATGGTATGAATGAGGTATACATTTGTTTGAAATGGGAATGTTTTAGAATACCCATCAAACAGAGAACGCCGACCATGTTCAAATGCTGGAAGAAGGTTACTAACACACTCTCTAACCTGCAGGTGTCTGAAATTTTTTTTTCTAGGAAGGTTTCCCTCAGCAAATTGCAGGAAGCAAAGGCTCTTTCTATACATAGGACCCCTAGGGTATGAATCCTTGATTGCTTGAGTGAGAGACTTGAAGGCCATATTGAAAAGCAGTGACAAGAGACGACATTCCCGTCTCTCCCTGTGCGGAAGTTAAATCGTGTTCAATGGTTGGTGAATATTCTAGCAGAGAGGGGTTGAACAGCAAGGTGCACATTAGGTTACCCCGGAGAGTGAATTACATTGAAGAGATGTCAAAGATTAACTATCGGACCACATGAAGACTGCCTGTGAGACGGAGAGCCAGTCAGTAGAATATGATCATCACTTTAAACGATTATGTTAAATAATATTGGAGGCCTTCTGGATCGCTGGGTTACCAGCTTGTTTTTAGTTGCCTCATGTCACAGTGGCTACAAAACTGCAAAATTGTCAAAAAATTTGCAGAAAATGTACAGAAAAGCATTATTAAAAGAAACTGCTTTGCACTGTGGTACAACGAAATGCAAGAACATAGCTGTTTTCCTGAAAATATTATGTGACAATCCTTCCATATTGGTAGAAGAACGGTTGAACCAGACTGGCAGTTAATGCTTTCTGGCACTGTGATTGTAACACAACATCCTGCCCTGAAGAGAAGTTACACTCTTCAGGGCAGGAACCGGTCTGTGGAATGTGCAGCCAGCCGTCATCGTCTAACTCATCACAGTCAGAGACATTCATTCACAATGACCCTCCCTAATTGCGGTAGTGCAGCTCCCTCTATCTATACAACAGGCTGCTGTACAAATGCTGCCACAGCTGATGTTGAGGGTTCAAAGCTGAGTTGGGCTGAATTAACTTTTAAAATGACACCGTATTTCCTATGTAGTGAACTACTTTTGAACAGAGCCCCATTAAATAGGGGGGCATTTTATGAATATTTTATCATTGTGATTTTATATTTTGTTTATTCTTTTTACTTCCTTTACTTTTTTTTTAAATAATATGTGTTATTATAAATTTTTTATTATTATTTTAATGTATTTCTATTTTTATTGTGTGTAAAGCACTTTGTGTAATTGTACTAGAAAAGTGCTATACAAATTATTATTATTATTATTATTTGGAATGTATGCAGAGCATTTAACCAGGTCAGTAGCCTGTATGTCACTATTTCACCCAAATTATGTGGTGTTTTCGTTGTCCTGTGCAAGTGACCTGTGTGTAATTCCTTCCCCTTCTGCAACAGTTAATGAAATATTAAATGTTATGTTCTAGAAATAAGTAAATATACAAATGATCTTTTGAAGATAAGTTTTTCTAAATCTTTTATTTTGCCAAAGCACATTATTTGGCACATTAGATACTGGAATTACATTGAACCCACAAATGTTTATGCAGGACTATTGCTATGAGGTCCTCGCACCGTTCCTGCTCCAGCTCCTCCCTCTCGCGCCCCTTGCTGGCCACCGCTACGCACTCACATCCCAGTGTACCTGAACGCAGCCCGCAATCCAGATCCCAATCGCCGGAATACTGAACACCTGCGCCTCGTTAATCCTCTATGTCAGCCTGTTCTCCGCCTCCACTCAGGTGTGAGGTATTGTTTGTAGTGGACCTGCCAAGCCTTCGCATAGCGCTCTTCCTTGTTTTTCATTCCCAGCCTGTTGTCCTCTCCTTTCCTTGCCCTGTTCCCGTTTGTCTCTGAGTATAGAAGCCTGCCTCTTGACCTGCCTGCCTGCCCAGTGGATTCTCCTACCTGCTTGCCCCTGCCCGTACTGTCGCCATCGCAGACTGATCACCCGGTTACCGTACCTGCCTGCCTGCCCCGTGGATTATCCTGCCTGCCTGCCCCTTCCTGTACTGTCGTCTTCGCGGACTGATCACCTGGTTACCGAACCTGCCTGCCTGTCTCTCTCGTTTTGCTCGTGCCTTATCCCTTGTGCTTTTGCTAATAAATCGACAGTTGCGTTCCGCAATTGGAACCTCAAACCCCTGGTCCCGGTGTTCATTACAATTGCCCTATGATGTGTATCCAGGGCTTTAGTTTAGTAGGATCCTCATTAACTATTGCACATGAATCAACTACTCTTCTATGGGGGGTCAAAATAAAGCATCAAATACAAGATTAAAATACAATTGATTAAAATAAAGGAAATTAAAACCACACAAATATACAATGCCTCCTGAAAGTTTTCGGGTATAAATTTAAGGTGACACTCATGCCAAACCCCTTAGTCATTAATCAACATGGTGAAGGTCAGTGAAAAAATAAGGTAATGACCTTCAAAAATGACGACCCGAAAATACACAACTCCACTATTAGGGTAATAACTAAGAAATTAGAAACTAAGAAACCTGTAATAAAAAAGGTCCAAAATGTATTTTGCCCGCTCGCACAGAGTGAGGAGGATGGTTTGAAAGCTTAAGGGGTATGCATATCAAAATCTGAACTTTATTTATTTTAATCAACATTTGAACAGTATAATTACTATCACCAAAGTATGAAAAATTTATATAATTGCTGTGTCTGTAGAGCCTTATCTGAAAATCCAATCATTATCAATTGAGTCTGAATCATTTGGTTTAGATATTGCTTGAAAGATTTGACATCACATCGTCTTCTCATTTTAATACATCCAATGATATGCTTTTTATATTTTCACATCAGAATGTAATGCAAAAACAAATGAGGTATGTAAAGTTTCTTGTACTGAATCCCGAAAGCAGTTCCAACACTTGAGTTGCCACTCACAGTTCCAGCAGCAAGCGAGGATCACCATTTACTTTCAAGTAGCTAGCTAGCTAGTAATGTTAGAAATTGTCTCGGTACTATACATAATGGTAGAAATGTGTGGTGTTTTTACGAATTTGAAAGGAAATTGTGTGCAAATATTGGTCTTGCTAGCTAGCTATTGGCGATGGGTCATTTGTGAATGAAAGGCTTTTTTTCAATGGCTCTTTTTGGTAAAAGTTGGAAACTAAATCGCATTGGCGAAAGGAAACGTTCATTTAGCTCCTGAATTTCCTTAATTTTTAAGCTCAAGCAGCGAGTATGCTCAGATGAGGTAACAAATTATTTAGTGAAGATTGTATATCCACACTACAGGATCTATAAATAGTTTGGAGGGCATGTCTTTTTGTTCCATATGAATTGTTCCAGTAGGGTAACATCAGGAAAAAAAACAACAGGAGATCGAATAAAAACGAAAAGTAAGATGTAAAGTGTTTGAACATTAATTTTACGCTAAAAAATAATTCTACGCTTACGTTTTTGCCTTTCCATTTGAGATTTGAGGTTTGTTATTTTGAAGCATTTTAAATGAAGAGCCATTAGGGAGCCAAACGATCCGGCATTTTTGGGTGAACAGAACCAGAAGAGCCGGCTCACCAAAAAGACTTGGAATGCCCATCACTGCAAGTTATATGTGTGATGGATCAAATTTCATAAACATGAATAGTTATAATGTTACCCCCACACACAAGTCTTAGTTTCACCCAGGTCTCCAAATATACAAGCAGACATTACTTCCATGGTAACAAGTTATTTGGACGTCTTGTCCGAAAAAAGGCCCTAGCCTCATCAAAACAAACTTAAGCATCTGGACATTGCTGAGCATCATTGAAACTTTATTTAGTAGTATTGTGGTCAGATGAGGAAAACCAGAAAAGGAACCAGGCAAGCCTAGTACAGCTGGACTGCAATTGAAAGTGATAAATGTTGCTGCCCTACCTGCCCGGTGCACGGTGCTATATGTTTGCACAGTCATTGGACACCATTAAGAATTTGTGTTAAACTGACTAACGTTTCTTATTAAGTTTACCTCCACCACAAATAGCATTTATGAACTGTGTGGCTTTTGCCACTGGCTGTTTTAACAGCTTATTAGCCAGTAATAGGCTTGCTAGTATCTACTAACTTATTACTTGGAATAGTCAAAAGAATTGAGCAATTGCTAGCGAGACTGAAGATGAATTGTGCACTGCCAAAGCTATTTTCATTTCATGGCACAAAGACATTCGTTTTTCTTTCATTCGTGAATGACATTCATAAAATAACTATCAATATAGGTCAGTGGTTTCCAACCTTTTTTAGTTACTGTACCCCCGACAGAATTTTGCTCTGCTTGGAGTACCCCTGAAGTACCCCCTCATGTTAATTTCACTAGTAAGTCTATGGTGTCATGAGTGTTTTCAAGTACCCCCTGTGGAGAGTCCAAGTACCCCCAGGGGTCCTAGTACCCCTGGTTGGGAACCACTGATACAGGTGACGATAACTGACTTTTTCGTGAAGTGAAAAGACGAGAGAATCATGGAAAACCCTACTCTTTTATTGCCCAAGGGGTTTTGATAAAGCCTATATTACCCCAAAAAGCATGCACCGATGCGTACTTCGAAAATGCGTACTTCCACCAGAAAAGTCACAATATAACTGTAAACAGTTTTAGTTTAGGCTTACTATAACGTAGCTACTGAAGGTTGTAGCAAGCGCAGTTTTTGTCTATCCTGATCCAAAAAGCATGCACAAATGCGTACTTCGAAAATCCACCAGAAATAGTCGCAATATAACTGCAAACAGTTTTATTTTAGGCTTACGATAACATAGCTACTGAAGGTTGTAGCCAGCAACGTTTTTGTCTATCCAGAACAAATCCTAATGCATAATTTGTTTTGACTGTGACGAGATTCGAAAACAGTACCTATTGTTTGCAGGTCCGCTTCTCTAACCACTATGCTATTTAACAACCAGTAGTCACTCACTCACTCACATCAGTAAGAAACATTCGCTCATCATGGCCAGCTCCGCTTACGCAGTCCGACAAAAACACAACAAAACCCTCCACTAGAAATGATGGTGGTAGATATGTGATGTTGTGGGGCTGTTTTCCTTCCAAGGCCCCAGGAACCTTATTTGGATAAACGGCATTATGGACATGTCAAGCACCAGGAGATTTTAGAGCAAAATCTGTCTGTCTCTGCCAGGGAAAGAAAATGGGTTGTTGTTAGATCTACCAGCAGGACAATGATCCAAAGCATTCCTTCAGATCCACACAAAAATGGCTCTTTGTACACAGAATGAAGCTTTTGCAATGGCAATCTCAGGCCCCTGAACCCATTAAAACCCCGTGGGTTGAGCGGAAGAGGAGAGTCCACAAGCGAGGACCGAGGAATTAAGGATCTCGAGAGTCTGCGTGGATGAATAGTCTCACATCCCTTATTGTGTGTCCTCCCAACTCATCAAAAACAGGACAAGACTCAGTGTACCTATCTTGCACAAAGTATTAAATGCCAATAAACATGACATATTTTCAAGATAAAAATGTTTTATACACTCTAGATTAACCATTTGGTTTTTCTTTTAACAATTTAACTTCAATTAAATGTTGGAATCTCATTTTTTGAGCGTAAGGTCAAGCTGATAAACAATGGCATTTTTTCCATGTTTTGTTTCCTCAGCTTTAACAAGATGGCCAAATAAATAAAAATTATTCTAAAATAATAAATGCAGCCTGTTTTTATAAAAATGGTGAGACAAAGAACCAACAAGAATATTTTTAAAACATGAACATTCTTATACTACAGTTTAAAATTAATCATTAGGAATTCATTGGGCACAATGAATTTTTATATATTCAGTGCCCGTCCTCTCTGTGAGGATGGGCACTATAAGTACACATCTTTTCACAAAGGTGATTTGTACGAGTACACATCTTTTCACAAAGGTGATTTGTATGAGTATACATCTTTTCACAAAGGTGATTTGTATGAGTATACATCTTTTCACAAAGGTGATTTGAATAAGTATACATTTGTTCACAAATGTTATTTGTATTAAAACAGGGCCAGATACTCTCTCTAGAGCCATTAGAGTGTTATGAGACAAGACAACACTGTCCAACATACATCCCACTAACCCCAGACAGTGCTTAGCCTATTTCCACCACACTATGCAAGACTCCCTGGCAATGTAGGTACACCACGCCCAGAATAGGAAACCCAGGCAGCGATGATGTACTGTAGCTGTATTGCAAGGCAGTGACTTAGGCAGCAACATGATTCCTGATCCTACTTTTATAGACCTCCAACTAATAACATTTAATCCTCACTGTTCTTATGAATACGTCACAGCGCTGAACAAGGCTTCACATGTCCTAAATAAAAGTAACAAAAAATAAGCCACCCTGCTGTCTTGTCTTTGGTCCGTGAGGTCATGACTTGTTTGCATGCTCTGTTGTGTTGCTGACTGGCTCGGCTCCCTGATGAATGAAGAGTTGAACATTTTTAGCCCGAGCGCGTTCCCTGACGCACTTCGTGTTTATTCATTGTTTTATTGAGAGTGATGAGTCACTCTTTCCCCTCCACTGTCTGGCACCAGGGTGCAGAAGACTCCGTTTCCACGGCGATGAATCCTCCGTTATCAGACGGTGTCCGCATGGCGTACGAGCCTCGGCTGGACGTCAGCGATGCGGTGCCACTGTGAACAGACAGTATGCAGCACCCTGGACAGTTCGTAAACAACGAATGCCCTTTGTCCGACTTCTTACATCACCTGTGACCATCTGCTTTGGACCGACCATGGACAGGACCCTGATGAAAGGGAGAATCCCGCTGATTAAATATTTGAGAGACTTTCTGGGTTAGAAAGCCTTTCAAATATTTCATGCAAGTAGTGTGGCCTTTACTAATGAGCGTGATGTTGCGAATGTTGTTGCCTGTGTTCATTTTTGGATGGCCACAATCTCTCTTGGAACATACACAGTGTTAGGATCCAAAGTCTTCTTTTTATTGTCTTTATATACGAAATACGGTTGCTATGCCGCTAAAACAAACAAGATGAAAGGGACAGTGGGATTGTCTGTCTGATCCCGAACCATCAGTCTCAGAAGAGGGCAAATCTGTCCTTTGGCTGAATCTCTGCAGGCTTCACCAGCAAAGAACTGAGCCTTTGTTTACTTATCATAATTCACTGTTGTCTTTAATGAGGCTACCACACACCGGCTTTATTTTAACCCTAATGAACTAGGAGCGTCGGGTCTGACTGAATGCTAATAAAAAAAGAACTGCTGAGTGAAAAGAGAAAGAAAGAAAAAGAGACTGGGATTCATCTTCCCATTAATCAGCACATTCTATAATTACACAGCACAAACACACAGCTACCCAACAGGCAGACCATTAACTTTGGATGCATTTTTTCCCTTCCAGATATACCCTTTTCTCTCCATCAGGTGTATTCAGAAAGAGCCATTTCCTCCACTGAATGCGCTGAGCTGTCGCTGGGAGGGTTTGGGGGTTAACGCTAAGATACACAAGGTGAGAGAACTAGGCGGCAATAAGTGCCTCATTTTGGGAATAACTGTTTCACAGCGGGAAGGAAGACAAGGGGAATAGAATGCATTTGTGGTGCCTTTTTAAGATAATTAGTCAGAGTGGTTGGAGTGCCTACTGACGAGTATTCAGTATTTATTAGAATCCCCATTAGCTCTGTAACAGCAGCAGCTACTCCTGGCATCTAAAACAAAAATAACACTCTGTCCAATTTGTGAGAATATACATGTGATACAATATAGTAGGCCTATAGAACATAACAGTCTAATAGGACCACATTAACGCGTAATAAAACACTTAATAATGAAGTAAACGTTACGTGTTTACTTCATCAACACAGAGTTACGTGTTGTCATGACGTGTCCATCACTGAGGGTGGACCGTCAACAGGGGTTCCAATAGCAACTGAAACATTAGAACCCATAGCAAAATGGAACTAAATTAGCGGTTCAGCTCTTGCATGGAATACCATTGAATGTGACACACAATCAAGCAGTTAGGCTGTATATACACACTTAGTCAAAATTCAGATCTTTTTCAATGATTGGTCTTTTAAAGAATAAGATCTGCTCTGAAAAAGTTCTGAGGTGCGTTAATTTTGCTTGTCAGTTGGCAGCATTGCGGAATGTTTAGTTCTGAACGTATCTGAACAACTTTCTGCAAAGTTTTTTTTAACTGTCTTTCTGATTGGTGGGAGTGGTGTGATATGGCTTAAAGCGATGAGTGATGTGTTTAAAGGACTGAGTTCCCCAACTCTCAACACAAGTCCTTCCTGTTTTCCAGCTGGTTGTGTAGTAAAGCAACTTTAAGTTAAATTAAACATTCCAGAACCTTAATCATACTAAATGCATCCCTTACGCCATAGATTTCAGTTACTACACAGAACATTGAGAGACCCTCTTGTAGACGGCAGCAAATACAGTTTCTTGTAGTCAATTTTGTAAAGGGCAAGTTGAAGAAGAAAATCATAAAACCATCATGGAAATATAATCCGCCCTTTACATTAATAGATAAGGGTAACGACAGTTCCCTTATCCATTCCCCATTCTGTGTTCCAAATTGAGCCCTATTCTCCAAATAGAGTACAACATTTGAACAGGACGCATAGGACTGATCAAAAGTAGTGCACTGTGTAGAAAATATGGTACAATTTGGGATGCATCTGGACTGATTATTATGCACCCTTGGAGAGAAAGTCAGACCCTTAACAATGACGATTTCTTAACACCCACATTAAAAAGCACAGTCTAATAACTACGTTGCTTCTTAGTACCTAAAGTTCTATTACCAAACGGTAACCCTCGTTGTGTCTCAACCAACAGGGCTTGTTTAACTGTTGGCCTCTCTCAGTAGAGCAAGTTCCCCATGAAATGGATATACAATTAGTGACATTAGAGCAGCTTTTTACTTGAACAAGGCTATAATTAATCTCAGTGTTATTCAAATGTTTAAGAAAAATAAATGGATCATTTTTCAAATGCTTGATTGGATAGAGTACCATCAGTGTACACGCAATACCCCATAATGACAAAGAAAAAACATTGTACATAAGTATTCAGACCCTTTGCCATGACACTCCAGTTTGAGTTCAGATGTGTCCTTTGATTACTCTTGAGATGACTACAACTTAGAGTACCTGTGGCAAATTGAACTGAAACGACATCATTAAATAAAAGGCACAAACCAGTCTACACAAGGTCCAACACTTCATAATGCATGTCGGAGCAAAAACCTAGTCATGATGTCCAAAGAACTCTCTGTAGATTTCTGAGACAGACTATTAGGCCTGATTGCCAAGAAAAAAACAAGGTACCGCCCATTACCTGGCTAATTCCGTTAATACAGTGAAGAGCACCGTTCCTACTGGTGGGAGCATCATGCTTTGGGAAAGCTTCTCAAAGGCGGGGACTGGAAGACTGGTCAGGATTGAAGGAATGATGAACGGAGCAAAATACAGAGGGGTCCTGGAAGAAAACCTGATCCAGCGCACACAACAGTGTTGTAGTCAAGACCACTTAAACTGAGACCAAGTCAAGACCAAGACTTTGAGGGGTCGAGATCGAGTCAAGACCAAGACTTTGAGGGGTCGAGACCGAGTCAAGACCAAGACTTTGAGGGGTCGAGATCGAGTCAAGACCAAGACTTTGAGGGGTCGAGACCGAGTCAAGACCAAGACTTTGAGGGGTCGAGACCAAGTCAAGACCAAGACTTTGAGGGGTCGAGACCGAGTCAAGACCAAGACTTTGAGGGGTCGAGACCAAGTCAAGACCAAGACCAAGGCAGAGCGAGACCGGGTCAAGACCAAGGTACGGTGAGACTGGGTCAAGACCAGACCATAAATTTTCTTACCATAACACTGAAATAATTATCTTTAAGGTGATTAAACCACAGAAAGGGTGTCTTTTATTTTAAGTAACACCCAGTGTGGGAAAGATTGAGTGATTGAGCGAGCCGGAGAGAGAGGAGCTCATGACACTCAAAATACACAAGCAGTAGTGTTTGACAAAGTAAAAAGTTAGATTTGATCTGTAACTGTGTATTTGAACTCAAAATTAGCACTCTTAAAGTAGGGCCGTGTGCTTATGGCCGGGCAAAGCAGCATATTAAATATGTAATTTTTTTTCATAGAAGTGGAGGCACATTACTCGGTCCCCACTCTCTGTCTCTGCTTTCACATCTCTAGCTCTCTCACCCAAGTGAAGAAGTGTGGGACTGCAGCCTTTAACTTAACTTTATTAAGTCGGGAGAGGTATGCAGCTGACATTACTTAACGTCTCTGTTTTTTATTGTCAGTAAATTGGCAGTCATTTCTAAAAATGTTTTGCATTTTCATTGTGGGTTATTTTGTGTAGATTGATGGCAAAAAAAAAACTATAGCACAACAAAATGCAGAGAAAGCGAAGGGGATTGAAAACTTTCCGAAGGCACTGTATGTGTTTCAGTGGTAGCTTAGAGTTAGTGTGACACCTGCGCCATCTGCTTCCAGTGCTCCCCCTGCAGGAGGCAGGCTTCGGCGCTCCACGTCACCGGCTTTCTGACACCACCGCCCATTTCATCAACTCATCACACCTGTTGTCTCGTTTAGCACACCTGATCATCATCCAGTCATTTCCCTCAGTATATATGTTCCCTCTGCTCCCTTTGTCTTTGTGTGTTATTGTCTCGCCTTTACGAGCACAGTGCAGCTCATTAAATGAATACCTTGAACAGAACGACTCCGCAGTCCGCTCCTCCTTCTTCATACGCCAGAGCTGACAGAATAACACATCCTTCACTGAAGAGAAAAAGAATGGAGCACGGAGTCGAGAAAGAGACCGGTGTTGCGGAGGCTGTTAAGGAACACTCCACCATGCTGGCCAACCTAGGCGTCGCGATGGACGGCGTCCTACAGGCTGTTCGGCGCCTAGAGTTGACCCAGTCCACTCCCGCAGCACCGGTCGTATTCCGCTTCCTCGGGACTATGACGGGGCGGCGGACCGCTGTCAGGGTTTTATCCTGCAAGTGGACATCGCACTCCAGGCGATTCATCCTGCGCCGACTGACACCCAGAAGATCTCCTCGCTCTTCTCCTGCCTGTCCGGCAAAGCCCTGGAGTGGGCCACCGCCGTATGGAACGCCGAGGGGCCCATCCAGGGCAGCTACGCCGAGTTCGTCCGCCGCTTCCGGGTCGTGTTCGACCATCCTCACGAAGGAAGAGAGGCGGGCGAACGGCTGTTCCATCTACGGCAGGGGACGAGATCGGCGCAGGAGTTCGCACTGGAGTTCCGAACCCTGGCAGCAGGTTCTGGGTGGAACGACCGGGCCCTTTTTGACCACTACAGCTGCAGCCTTCGGGAGGACGTCCGAAGGGAGCTGGCGTGTCGGGATGTGAATCTCTCATTTGAACAACTAGTGGAGACTTCGATCCGTCTCGACAACATGCTGGCTGCCCGAGGACGTCCTGGCGACAGCCCGTTCGTTCCACCCCACCACCTGGACACCGCCGTCCCTATGGACCTGGGGACGGCTGCACTCCCGGGCAGAGGGCAAGGAGGAGGAGATCAGAGGGGTTCAGCGAAGCGTTGGAGCAGGTCCGCTGCTCCGCGCTACACCTCCTCCTCTGGCTCCAGAGGTGACAGGCACGGTGCTTCCGCATCACCCCAAGTAGCTCATGCCCATTCACCGTTCGCCTTTCCACTCACTCTCTGCACCGTCCCTGTTGAGTTCCCCGGTTTTCCGTTGCTTTCCCAGTGTAAGGCGCTGGTAGATTCAGGAGCTGCTGGGAATTTCATCGACAGGGCTTTCGCATTACGCGCACGTATTCCCCTTCAGGTCCTCACCAGCCCCCTGCCAGTGAGAGCGTTGGATAACCGGCCACTAGGGTCGGGCTTTGTTATTGAGTGTACTATCCCGCTCCTTATGGTCACCTGCAACCAACACCGCGAAACCCTTTCGTTTCACGTTATTGATTCCCCTACGTTCCCTGTAGTTTTGGGTTTCCCCTGGCTGTCTCTCCATGACCCCATCATTTCCTGGTCTAGTCAGGTCCTTTCGGGGTGGTCACGGAAGTGCCAAGGTAGGTGTTTGGGTGTTTCCGTGGGTTCGACCACGGTGGAAAGTCCGGACAGTGCTTCCGCCGTGCCAATTCCTCCCGAATACAGGGACTCGGCCGCGGTCTTTTCCAAGGCTAAGGCTACTGTATTACCGCCTCATAGTCCAGGGGATTGCGCGATAAACCTCTTAGAAGGGGCCGCACTCCCTAAGAGTCGCGTATATCCACTGTCCCGCACCGAGACTGCGGCGATGTCCGCGTATGTTGAGGAAGCGTTAAGACAGGGATACATTAGGCCCTCCAAGTCACAGGTCTCCTCGAGTTTCTTTTTTGTGAAAAAGAAGGACGGTGGTTTGCGCCCGTGCATCGATTACAGGGCGCTGAACAAGATCACCATCCCGTTCAGCTATCCTCTTCCCTTAATCTCTGCGGAGGTCGAGAGGATGCATGGGGCCCGCTTTTTTACAAAATTGGACCTCAGGAGTGCCTATAACCTGGTGCGTATCCGGGCAGGGGACGAATGGAAAACAGCCTTCAGTACCACCTCTGGCCATTATGAATATTTGGTGATGCCGTACGGTTTTATGAATGCTCCATCAGTCTTTCAATCTTTCATCAACAACGTTTTCAGGGACATGTTGTGCGAAGGGGTAGTGGTGTATATTGACGACATCTTGATTTACACGGCTACCCGTGCGGAGCATGTCTCGTTGGTGCGTAAAGTGCTTGCTAGATTGTTGGAGCATGACCTGTACGTGAAGGCCGAGAAGTGTCTGTTTTTCCAGTCGTCCGTGTCCTTCCTGGGGTACCGTTTCTTTCGCACGGGTGTGGCTATGGAGGAGCATCACATTGATGCCGTGCATAATTGGCCGACCCCAACCACGGTAAAGGGCGTGCAACGATTTTTAGGCTTTCTAATTATTACAGGAGGTTTATCCGGGGCTTTATCCAGGTCGTGGCTCCGATCACCTCCCTCCTGAGGGGTGGGGCGACTCGGTTACGGTGGACCACGGAGGCGGAGCGGGCGTTTGTGGAACTGAAACACCGTTTCACCACCGCTCCGGTCCTGGCCCATCGCGACCCGTCGCTCCAGTTCATTGTGGAGGTGGACGCGTCCGAATGTGGTCTTGGGGCCATCCTCTCCCAACGAACGGGGAGACGGAACACGCTCCGCCCCTGCGCTTTCTTCTCCCAGAAGCTCAGTGCGGCGGAGCGTAATTACGATGTGGGTGATCGTGAGCTGTTGGCCGTGGTTAGAGCCCTCTTGGTGTGGCGGCACTGGTTAGAGGGGGCCAAGCACCCTTTCCTCATCTGGACTGACCACCGTAACCTGGAGTACATGCGGGCAGCGAGGAGCCTGACCCCTCGCCAGGCCAGGTGGGCTATGTTCTTCTCCCGGTTTGTTTTCACTCTCACTTACAGGCCAGGAAGCAAGAACGTCAGGGCCGACGCGCTGTCTCGTCAGCATCACACGGAGGAGCGGCCAGTGGATGACGCTCCCGTACTGCCGGCGTCATGTATCGTGGCGCCAGTTGTGTGGGAATTGGACGCGGACATCGTTCGTGCGCAGCGTGACGAGCCCTCTCCGCCCGCATGCCCTGAGGGCCGCACGTATGTGCCGACGTCTGTCCGTGACCGGCTCATCTACTGGGCCCACACCTCTCCCTCCTCCGGTCATCCTGGCATCGGGCAGACCATGCGGGCCCTGGCCGGTAAGTACTGGTGGCCTACCTTGGCTAAGGACGTGAGGGTGTACG
>JACXGI010000196.1:122781-142835 GCA_016801175.1 Esox masquinongy | reverse complement strand
TTTGCACCCCTTACCCACTCCACAACGACCATGGACCCACCTGTCTGTTGATTTTCTAACAGATCTCCCCCCTTCACAGGGCCATACCACTATCCTGGTCGTTGTGGACCGGTTTTCCAAGTCCTGTCGCCTCTTGCCTCTGCCCGGTCTTCCCACGGCCCTACAGACCGCCGAGGCTCTTTTTACTCATGTCTTCCGGCACTATGGGGTGCCCGAGGATATAGTGTCGGGCCGGGGCCCCCAATTCACCTCCAGGGATTGGAAGGCTTTTATGCAGCGCCTGGGGGTCTCGGTCAGCCTAACCTCGGGCTACCACCCCCAGTCCAACGGGCAGGTGGAACGTGTGAATCAGGACATGGGCAGGCTCCTTCGGTCCTACTGCCAGGACCGGCCGGGGGAGTGGGCGGAGTTCCTGCCGTGGGTGGAATATGCCCTGAACTCCCATCACCACTCCTCCACGGGGATATCCCCGTTTCAGTGTGTTCTGGGCTACCAGCCGGTTCTGGCACCCTGGACCCCGGGCCAGACTGGTACCCCTGCGGTGGACGATTGGTTCCGGCAGGCAGAAAACCTATACGGATCGCCACCACAGGGAAGCACCGGTGTATCGTCCGGGCGACCGTGTCTGGCTTTCAATGAAGGACCTGCCCCTCCGCCTGCCCTGCCGGAAGCTGAGCCCGCGGTTTGTGGGGCCCTTTAAAGTCCTGAGGAGGGTCAACGAGGTAACATATCGGTTGCGTCTCCCTCCTGACTACTGTATTAACCCCTCGTTTCATGTGTCTCTCCTCAGGCCGGTGGTGGCTGGTCCCCTCCAGGGGTGTGAGGTTCGGGAGGCCCCGCCCCCCTCGACATCGAGGGGGCCCCGGCGTACTCCGTCCGCTCCATCATCGACTCGAGACGCCGGGCCAGGGGCCTCCAGTACCTCGTGGAGTGGGAGGGGTATGGCCCGGAGGAGCGGAGCTGGGTTCCGGTGTGGGACGTTTTTGCTCCCGCCCTTCTCCGCGACCTCCATCGCCGTCGCCCGGATCGTCCTGCTCCGCATCCTCCGGGTCGGCCCCGGGGTCGGTGTCGTCGCGCGGCCAAAGCCGCGCGTCGGGGGGGGGTACTGTGAAACCTGCGCCATCTGCTTCCAGTGCTCCCCCTGCAGGAGGCAGGCTTCGGCGCTCCACGTCACCGGCGTTCTGACACCACCGCCCATTTCATCAACTCATCACACCTGTTGTCTCGTTTAGCGCACCTGATCATCATCCAGTCATTTCCCTCAGTATATAAGTTCCCTCTGCTCCCATTGTCTTTGTGTGTTATTGTCTCGCCTTTACGAGCACAGTGCAGCTCATTAAATGAATACCTTGAATAGAACGACTCCGCAGTCCGCTCCTCCTTCTTCATACGCCAGAGCTGACAGTTAGCTTGGACAATAAGACCACCCTTGGCCACATATTTAATTGAATTTAAAGAAGCCCAGCTACTGTACTGGCCGTGGTTTTACTAGGCCTAAGGTTTGCACCCGGGCCCGGCGTCACCACGCTACGCCACTGACAGAGTGATTCAACGTGGCACAGAGGTCACCAGTTATCATGTTCCCTTTTCCATGCTGAGATAACAATGAGCGGGAAAATGGATGAATTCCATTCATCTTGCTAACGGCAGGAAGGCAAATCAGCTAAATCCATTACGGGTGGATGTTTTGTAAGCCATTCATTAGCATTCACATCCACTAATTAAGGGCTATTGTAGTGGCAATGAACCACCATTTCATCATGTGTAAGCAGTAAATTACTGTTACTGTATCTGGATGTTAATTGCTAATCCATTCATAACGATCACAATTACCTCCCTTCCTAGATTCATAAAGCATCTTCATGCTGCATAATTAAACAATAAGAAATGTGTAAAATTAGTTATGGCAAATCACCAGGGGTTACAGAGTGAAAAAAACGATGTGTTTGTCAGTCGACATGAAAGAGCAATTATGGTCGTCAGTGTTGACGGCCAGAACAGGTGTGGCAGTTAGTGCCATCTATTCTTCCAGAGAGCAGAGGGAGAGAAGGGGCAGACCGAGCAGTAGTGGCCCAGCTTTGGAGCCCCCATCTAGGGTGACGGCTGGGCGGCAGGTGGGCGTCAGCTGCCCCTATGCATCACTGTTCTAACAGCCTCTTAGTGCAGCCGCTCAGCCGGAGGAGCGGAGGGAGCGGGGGCGGCTGGAGTTGAGAGGTGGCGAAAGAGCTGAACAAATGTCAACAGAAATGAGGAGAATAAAAAGAAACGGGCCCACTGAACACATCGAAACGGTGCAGAAAAAAAAGATGTCCCAAAAAAAAAAAAACGCCAAGTAAAACAAAGCAGTCAGCTGCTGCTGGAGAGCACTGCATGAACAGCTGGTGCCGAAAAAACCCGGCCGAGGACAAAGTGTGTTCTGTTTGGACTGGATCGGGGCCAGGCTGGGCCGGGCTGACAATCAGCATCCCAAATGACAGGCTATTCGCTGCAGTACACCCCTTTTTCACCAGACACCTATGGATCCAGATTAGAAGTAGTGCCCTAAATAGGGTGGTATATGGGACTTTAACAAGGACAACCGCTGGGTTTGGGAGAAACCAAGCTTTGGGGAGGGAGGGTTAGTTTATTACAGAGAAGTTGGAGAGGGGAAAACCTCACCATCAGAGAAATTACATTCCTTGAATTAAATGCAAGCCAGAAGAAAAACCCAAACCCCCAGCAGAGAGCTATAAAAATTAAAAATAAAGTCTTTGACTCACTTTGCAGTACTGTAATTCTTTGGTAGGAGAAATTTCTCATCCGATAGCAGGAAGCCAATTACTTTCAAATGGAAAGAGCAGTATTTTCCCGAAAACCAAATATCAATGTCTAGGATTCTTTCCATGATAATATTATTTCCTGTGGCTATGCCTCATTGTGCCATGTCTTGGAGATGTTTAACAATTGCATAAGAAATGGTTTATAAATATATGGATTTTGAAAGGGTGAAACAGACTTTTATGAGGTAAGCATGTTTTCTTTTCCACAGGACTTGTGAGGAATGACGGAGCACTCCAAGTTTTTAAGCTGAAGTTGAAGTACACAGCGCCAAACTATTTCCATACTGACAACATATTTGATTGGCAGCCAGACTGCCTGGTCTTGGGACTCACTACAAGGGATACCCTATGTTCTTACAGCCCTACACTCCTTCAGCCCTGTTCCCTCAGCACTATGTTCTTTCAACACTACGTTCCCTCAGCACTATGTTCCCTTAGCCCCATGTTCACTCAGCCCCATGTTCCTTCAGTCCTATGTTCGCTCAGCCTTTGTTCCCCCAGCCCTGTTCCCCCTTCCACCCTAGTATAAATTACATAATTTCAACATTAAAACGTTTTCAACATGAACAAATACTTCCTTTCAGTTAAATGGCTTTTTTAGTCCCTCTCAAATCAATCTGGCCAGTAAATCCTATTCCCCCATCACAGCAGGTGTCACATCTCCCGTTCAGTCATCCACACTTTTTTGCTTCATCAAACATGGCTGCTCCAGCCAATACAGAGACAGCTGCTGTGTCATGTTGCCCCAAGCAAAGGGCAGCTGCTGGTCCTTAGTGAGTCCACAAGGCCTTCTCCCCAAAGTAAGTTAGCGTCAAGACGAGTAACCCACTGGTGAATGGCAGAAGCCTCACAGGAACATGACCAGACATGTCGAAATCATTTGTACTGTAGTGAGCCTCATTTATACCCGACAACCACATCAGTTTCTGAATTCTGAATAAGTGTTATCTGTTGTGTCCCTGCAGGGCAGGGTCCATGCAAAAGCAACAGACGTTGTCGCTAGGAAGCATGTTATTATCATTTTTTTTCTGGGTCTCGCCGACCTCTCAAATTACTATGTAGAGTAAGAATATGAGACTACAGCAGGTGCAATTTTAAAATATGTTTTTGCCTCAGCAGTTTTTCTCTTGTTATGTCAGTCACTCAAGTTAGCCATATACATGTTTCCATACCGGTGTGCCAATTACATTAAAGCTTGTTTGCTTACATTGCAAAAGTTAGATAGCTGGTTTAGCTTTGAATATGGTCAGACTAGCTACATTATTCATAGGCTGTAATTGTCAAAAATGTATTGATCTTTATTGAAAAAAATAAATGAAATAAAAGGAAGGTGGTTTAATATTGCAACCTGAAAACTTAGGTTGCGATAATAAAATTTTCTCACATTTTCACCACTGGAAAATCATTCAAGTAAAATGTCCTTGCCAGGAACTAGCCAGCTTTCTAGGCTTGTGGTAAACATGAATGAATACCAACTCAGCAAGCACAGCACATGAACTTGCCCCAATTGATTTTACTCATTTTGAATCATACTAACATGGCATATGTCAAAAATGGTTGGAAATTTACTTTAAAGCAGCAAAAATAATCTGCACCCTGTAGCAAAATGGGAAGAATTGCAGGAAATTTCCTGTAAAACTGGTTATTTGGCCTTTTGGGCCCATGAGCACATTTTAAAACAGCTTGAATTTTGTTGCACAATAAAGGAAAGAACAACCCCTCTATGTCCCATGAAAATAAAGTGTGTTTAAGAACTGGAACATTTTCTCTGTGCCCCGTGGCAGAATTTCCATATTTGCAAGAAATTGGTTTTAAAACATTACATTTTCTGTCTGCTATGGAGCGGGTGACCACTTGCTTAGGGCCCTCAAAAGGCTGGATCTGGGCCAATGTCCTTCTATCTTCTTTCTCTGGAAAACTCAGCTCGTAATAATTGCTTAAGAGGCACTTGAGCCTGGATGGCACTTGGCCTGCAGAAAATACCCCCACACGATTCAAGCAATTGCAACCTGCTTTAACGTTGGTTAAGACCATTTGAAGTCATTTGGACCATAGTTGCAAACATTTAAAACCAGTTCAAATGTTGCCTCAGCAAATTGAAATTGTCAATTTACATTGATTTTGAACTTAATTTTTTTTAATTTTTATTTAATCCTTATTTGACTATATTAATATTTTCAATCCAAATCACTGCTGTATACTTTTTAAACATGTCTCCAACATGTTGACTGCGAGCAATAAGTAGCTTGCCACCCATTTGTGAGTAGCTTGCAAAATAATTCTGAAGGTACATGTAGTTTTCAAATCTTCTACCAGCAAACCGTCATAAATCTCACAAGTATCACAATCAGATACTGCAGGACACCAGCTACTATACAATGAGCGCACCATTGAATTTAAGCCCAATATTTCCTTATCTATCCCACTGCCAAGTGCAGGGCCTGCCCTGGGCAAAAGCAACATAGGCGGTCGCTTAGGGCCCCGACCTCTACGGGGCCCCAGTCCGCTAGTGAGTCCCAGACCAGTAGGGAAGAAGGGGCCCCAAATCAAATTTTGCTTAGGGCCCCCAAAAGGCTAGGGCCGGCCCTGGCCACGTGTACAAATATACACCGATCAGCCATAACATTATGACCACTGACAGGTGAAGTGAATAACACTAATAATCTCGTTATCATGGCACTTGTCAGTGGGTGGGATATATTAGGTAGCAAGTGAACATTCTGTGCTCAAAGTTGATGTATTAGAAGCAGGAAACACGGGCAAGCGTAAGGATCTGAGCGATTTTGACAAGGGCCAAATTGTGATGGTTAGACGACTGGGTCAGAGCATCTCCAAAACTGTAGCCCTTGTGGGGCGTTCCCGGTGTTCCTGATCTGCAGTGGTCAGTACCTATCAAAAGTGGTCCAAGGAAGGAAAAGCGGTGAACCAGCGACAGGGTCATGGGCGGCCAAGGCTCATTGGTGCATGTGGGGAGTGAAGGCTGGCCTGTGTGGTCCGATCCGACAGACAGAACAAATGTCTGAAAAAGTTAATACTGGTACTGATAGAAAGGTGTCAGAACACACAGTGTATCGCAGTTTGTTGCGTATGGGGCTGCATAGCCGCAGACCAGTCAGGGTGCCCATGCTGACCCCTGTCCACTGCTGAAAGCACCTACTATGGGCACGTGAGCATCAGAACTGGACCACAGAGCAATGGAAGAAGGTGGCCTGGTCTGATGAATCATGTGTCCTTTTACATCACGTGGATGGCCGGGGGCGTGTGCATCGCTTACCTGGAGAACACATGGCACCAGGATGCACTATGGGAAGGAGGCAAGCCGGCGGAGGCAGTGTGATGCTTTGGGCAATGTTCTGCTGGGAAACCTTGGGTCCTGCCATTAATGTGGATGTTACTTTGGCACAGACCACCTACCTAAGCATTGTTGCAGACCATGTGCACCCTTTCATGGCAACGGTGTTCCCTGATGGGTTGAGGAACACAAAAACGAGTTCAAGGTGTTGACTCGCCCTCCAAATTCCCCAGATCTCAATCCAATTGAGCATCTGTGGGATGTGCTGGACAAACAAGTAAGATCCATGGAGGCCCCACCTCGCAACTTACAGGAATTAATCCCATTGTCTCTCTTAATAATAATCAATCAATAAAGCATAAAATGCCCCAAAACATATATTAAAGTATAAAAAAATGTAACACCAAACAAACACAATATCTGGTGATTCATTTCTAGCAATGTTGTCCTGACTGTGTAAACCAGATATTTGATCAGTCTTGTAAAGCCAGTTGCTACCTCCTGATAACTACCTTGTGGCAAGCCAGAAATACCAAACTGATGGAAGACTATGCAATTTTACTCAACATTGTGGTCTAAGGAAACTTAGATGCAGTTATTTATAACAGATTGTATCACAGAAATCATCACTGCTCTACCAGGGAAGGCTATATTCAATGTTAAATGTAGAACAGCAAAAGAAACATATTGAACAAATAGGGAGTTGAGTCGAGTGGCTACAGTCGTCATACTGTACCTACCTTTCCATTGCTCAGTGGAGCTGGCACAACTTGTTTTAATGAGCATTGGTGCGAGAGATGACAGAGAGCTCACGGGAGATGGAGCCTTGTTAGCGAAAGTAGAGATTCCTGAGTCAGTTCGATATAAATAGACATTATTCATTAATCCAGAGCCACCTGGGTGGCAACATGACGCATGACTGTAAATGTGGAAATTGGAGTTGATTGCCATTGACTAGCAATGCTTGAGTGGCATTGTTAAATTCCTGTCTGTTGAGTGAAATATTTGCGATTCTGGTTGGCTCTTCATTGACGTTCCACATTTTGAACACTACAAATGTAGCATTGCAGTGCTGACCAACAGTGAATATATCAATGCGGGATGTAAATACTGCGTGATATGAAGTGTCTTAAGTAGTCAAGGTAATTCTATCAATTAATTAGTCACATAAAGTCGTATATGTAATAAGTGCTTACAAATCGTGCAATGTGAAACCTGAATGGCTACAGATTGAAAACGGTACAGTGTGTGAACCTGACAAGTAGGTATTATTACCTCGAAGCATAAACACATCTCAGGGTGCATACTCACTTCACCGAATACCTCAGCTGATGAAACACTGACTTCATAAAACAGAGATCATTTAACACAGATTCTATCAGTGTCTCCAAATGGGAGCCTATCTATTTTGTGTTCATTCTTATCCGGCTCCCTATTCCTTTGGTAGTGCACTACTTTTTATCAGAACCCTATGGGTCGAAAGTAGGGCACTATCATAGTAAAAGGGAGCTATATTGGATCTGTTAGCCTTCCCTTGGTTACTTCATTGCACAAAGACCCCTTATCCTGCCTATCAGCATATTTAGGGATTTCATTAACTTATGTAGCAGAGAGCCTGGCCATTACACCAGCTGTACAGCATACTTGTCTAATGTTTCTTTTTTCAAGGATGCAGTAAAAATCTGTAAATCACGGTGATGGCAGACATAAACCGCTCCAATGGAAAGCAAGTCTTCTGAGACAGTCTCGCTCTGTCTGAATTTGAATCAAGGTGTCTCATCTGAGGCCATTAATCAGCGCAGGCAAGAGCTGTTTCATTTAGACTCAGGCTTGAATGGCGTCTCGCAGCAATATTTCTTCAAAGATCTTAAAGGCTTATAGTCATATGAGAAATGTCTTGGCACATCATGGTCATAGAGAATCGGTCTTTGTTAACCAATAGCTTTGTGGGAATTTAAAGCTCATGTTTCATTGGCTTGTGTCTGCAGTCATTTTGTATTCATTCCCGAATACCTGACATTCTATAGCTCCTTCACTGAAATATAGACATCAAAAATAAAATGAAACAGGAACACGTCGCAAACCGCAAGATCTGATTTGAAGTGGATATAACTGGTACTGTAAACCTGCACTAGGCCTTCAGTTGACGAAGCCCCACACTTAACCAGTCAAAGAATGATTTGCTTGCTTCACAGTGTCCTGGTCAACCGCCTGAAGATGACGACAGTCCAATAGTAAATCTACCTGTGGAGATTCATAAAAACTGACATGACAGCTATTTAATGTGGCTGGCCATCCTCAATTAGTGTGAGAGCCCGTTTAAATGACACAACGCCACGTAAAGTGCAGCTGGTATAGACATTTAATTGAGAAGGTTGATTAGCAAATCTCGTCTGAAGATTACTCAACATCAAGAGTGCTTACATTACTCGTGGATGATTATTAGAACATATGTCTTTCATCACACGATATATGAATTGCTTTGCCCACAAACTCAAGGCTAATTAGCAGGCGGTGGTCAAACAGCATTATCACGTATTATCAATGAGCCCACATACAAACTATCAACTCCATACTTTAACAAAGATGGTCCGAGAGTACATGGTCTCTAAACAACATGTAAAATGTGTAACTTGAAACCTGCTTTATCTCCAGTAACATAAATTGTATATATAACTTACAACCGCCCAAACCAATCACAGAGTAATGACAGACTGACAGAACAGTTGGATAGATTGTCAGACTGTTTTTACTCAGTGGGGCTACTCAATTTTTCTTCCCATTTAATAGGGCTTTTTTGTCTTATATTTCAGTGTCTGTTCAGTTAGCATAGTATAAGCCAACTACTTGACTGCCAGTGAATTTGTTTGGGGAGTAATCTGTCCCATTACCAGCTGGTCTCATGGCACTGCCTGCCAGCATTCCTGTTGCCATGGAGATACACAGTCATGCCAGTCACACATAAGGCCTGGCCAGGTGCCAAGAGTGTGTGGTCTGTGTGTGTGTGTGTGTGTTATTGGAGAGAGGAAAGTCAAAACCACTGTTTGCAGTCATGTGCCAGATAAATAAAAGGTAAGCCAAGTACGACCTCGATGAATCAGTCGAGTACGGCCTCGATGCCATTACCAGCTGCTTGGAGGTCAGAGACAGTTCTTACAAGTGGCTGAGTGTTGTGTGTGTATGTGTGTGTGTGTTTAGGTGTAGGTGTGTGTGTGGGTGTGTTCACTGTTCCATATTCTGCTGTTCCTAGAATTCTTGTACAAAGTGTTTTCTGTTTATGAATACACTGGAGAAAATATGCCTAGATTTTACCACATATCCTAACACTGTTGGTAGGTAGTTTAAAACATTCTCAGTAAAAAGCAAAAACTCTGAACTTCTAGCTAGGTTAATTACATATAATTCAATTGTTTGGACAGTTGTGTGCACTATCTTAGTATTCCTTTCTTAAATTTAAACTCCAGTAACAGCATACTAAAATACCTACTGCTTTCAATAAACATTTTTGGTGTTCGGTGATTTGCACCTGGTTACTGCCTTCCAATGTGGAAAAACATGCATTAAGGTTTTCACTGAGTAAATCATGGAAGATACGCAAACCACTTCTGTGGCTGGGTTGCCTGGGAAACCAGGTGAAAATGTGTGCTCTGTGTGTTGTCGATGACATAATAAATTCCATGACGCCGGAGCATTAACTGCGCAAGGCGATAGGTATAGGAGGTGGGTTTTACAGGAAGGAAAACAGTGAAAACATGCATGAATTGCATGTTTCAGTCTAAACTGCTCTTGGCAGGAAGACTCACCTTAATGGCCTTGCAGCCAAGTTCATTGGCACATGGTAAGGTTGGCCTCATTATTTGGGTCAGGAAAAGAATCCATCACTAAGACCTGTATTTGAACCTATCTGTTGCGACCTAAAGCTCATCTCAAAATTAAAAAAACAGCCCCAAAAAAAGATAAATTGCTTTTAAAACACCCTGTTGTGGCAAGGATATGAGTCAAAAATATTTATTCTGGTGTTTCGATTGAATACAAAGTGTAAAAAGGATCATTTTGGTGGAGTGTTATGAGATTTGTGGGAAAGAGCTGTCTCAACAATTCTGAGGGTTGGGTTTTGATTTCAACAGTTTCTAAATTGTCCACTAAAAATGAACGAACAGCTGTGACTATTGTTATCTATCCAATGGTACAGGCAGTGAGAGACCTCACATGTATACATATATGTGCTTTTTGGGTGAACTGTCTTACCATATTTTAGTTTTTATGTTTTTGCAAGTCCAACAAAAAGTACGTTTTAAGTTTAAAAGTTAACACTTTCATTACAACTACATGCAATAACTCCTCTTACATGCCTGTCTATCTTTCTGTCTCTACTTCTACAAAATGTTTCGGAATATACTGACCGGCAACTAATACAAAATACATGGAACTGTAACTGTTTTTTACCATCCTGAGTCCTCAACTTGAGCAGGAACGCTCATGCAACCAAACAAGGTTGCAGTAGCTGTAGTTCAAAGATTTGCTGGTCTCTAAAAAGAACAGTATGTATGATCTTTTGTAGCTTAATTACTGTTTGATACCCTCCAAAGCTAAACCAAACATGGATCTCAATGTGTGGACGCGGACATTGCGATGTCCAGCTCCAGCTCTTTGTCGAACAACTGCTTGTTTTACTTTGCAATTAATGTAGTTAATTGATTATTAACTGTGATAATACACACATAGTCCTATTTATGTGAAAACACTAAGCGTTTCTTCAAAAAACGTGTGAGCGATTCAGTGAGTCGTTCTATTTCATCATTCTCTTCACTACATTGTTTATTCAAACAGCTAGCAGAGTTCTGCACAACATTACTGGTGGGATTTTATACGCCGTCCTCCACCTCAGCTCAGTGCTTCAACCAACAACTTTGCCTGAAATGGAGAAAAATAGACCTGTTTAAGTTATAAGCCTTTTGAACAACTGAGTCATTTAATATAATAGTTCATTTCAACAATTAACAATTTATCGTTTGGGTCTGGTGTGCTCTGGGCTTTACTGAGACAAACAAATATAATGCCTCAAAAGATTTGTTGTATTTACTGAATGACTTGAAAAGATTCGGGTCAGTAAAAAGAGTCCCATTACTAATGTCCCATTACTAATTTCAACAGGACTTCCGTAACTCAGTTGTTTCTGCTCACATGAACACATGAAAACTGTGTAGTGAGGATCAAACAATGTGAACAATCATGTTCATTCTCAGTGATGAAGAAATCAGTTTTCTGGTTAGTAAGAAATGCTGATTTAAGTGTTTAAATACAACATATGTTGGTGATTCCTTTGGCGGCTCCAGGCCGGGGTGAGACGGGGCTATAGTGCCCCCGAGAATTGGTCTTGGACCTCGAGTCTGAGCATGTTCGAAGGCATCCAACAATGGCCAAAGACCATCTTCCCGCTGCTGCTCCTGCTCAT
Organism: Esox masquinongy; assembly: GCA_016801175.1. Taxonomy (NCBI): domain Eukaryota; kingdom Metazoa; phylum Chordata; class Actinopteri; order Esociformes; family Esocidae; genus Esox; species Esox masquinongy. The sequence continues at coordinate 131,269 of JACXGI010000196.1, read as the reverse complement.
GTTAGTGAACCTGGGCCACCACACAACCTTGTTATCAATCAACCTAATCAACCTGCCTTGGCAAAATATCCCACCTGTTTTTACCAAGGTGAAAAACACTATTTTGTGAATTCATGGTTTCAAAGTAGACTGGCTTTGGTAGAGTATCAAAGCTGAAGCTGCATTCTGTTACCCCTGCTAAAGGTTCCGCTCCACTGGGACCACTGTCCTTCACTGTAGAGGGGTATAGTGGCTGGAAACATGCTGTGGAGATACACAAGGAACTTCACAAAGATGGTGGCATACAGTAGCTTTTACAAGAGAAACCCAGCTGGCAAATATCATTTGTTCATTGCTTAAATCGCCAGCTTCATATGGTTGTGGTGTATGCGTTATCAGTAGAGAAAGCAGTCGAGGATTTCTTTAGTATTTGTGGCGCTTTTAATACCAGCACTCAGTGTTTCTGCTAATTATGAATCAAATTATGAGTCACTCTGCTAATTATGAGTCAGTCAACGGTTTATTATCATTTACCCGCCATTTATTTAATGTGTGTAATTGTTGGTGTTGGAATTGAGTAGCCTATGTCTATTGTCAGCAGCTGAGCATGTTAGCACAGGATCTAAAACAGATTAGCTTCGGCAATTATTGCCAAAATTATTGTTGATGCTTTTTTTTTGCGGGACTGACCATCTGCTTTGAATTTTAATGGACTTGTAGCTGTGTTATATTTTATTCTATTGTAGTTGTAGCAGTCTTGGTAATACAACTCCACTCAATGACACATTTCATTATAAGAGTTTATTGCCAGTGATCAAGGTGTTGCCCACCCTGAATTTCAAATGGCCTTCCGCTTGACTCTTCTGGTGTAGAGACTGGCCTATCTGTTTACAGATAGCTACAGTATTTGGATAGAAGACATTTTGTTTTCCCATTAACTGCTTTGCTGTTAATCTAGTCTTCATGTTATTCCACAGCACATTAGGGTGGAAGTTTCAAGGAACAAGATAAATCTGTGGTATAATTATTATATCTTTCCGGATGCTCACCACATGAGGTGAAGTAGCCTAAACAATTGTGCTCATGAAAAAAGCAAGAGTACCCTAGGTGTAGATGCTAGCTAGACGCACTGGAAAAGAATGGATAAGGAGGACGTACAACACGAACTCTCCAAGGTAAAGTTTGAAAAAAATGTAAATGAACTGGGAAAGACTGCTATGTTGAAATTTTGTTATAAATAATATTGTGACTGCTGAAACAAAACTGCCAATTGGCGATGCAAAATCATGTTTTCAAATGCCGACATGAGCGGCATTCAACGCTGGAATTCCGACCCACTGAAATAGACCACACCTCTGCTAAGTCTACTCATCCGCTGCAGGTAGCTTATATGTGCGGCTAATTTTGCACCAGCTCAAATGCATGCTTTTCATAACTGGACCGCTACATTTTGCTTGAAAAATCTTCAAAATATGGTACTAGCAGTGAGTCAGCCATGGATTGTCTTACGTTTTTAAGCCATGGTGGATATTTTGTTGCAAAATTTGGTAACACTTTATTTTCAGAGTCCCAAAGGTGTGCCTGTAGATGCTCCACAGATTGTCTACTGAATATCTGTAACATTTGAACTAACTATCTACTAACCCTAACCCTTACCTATATCCTAACCCGAACCTTTATTCGATCCCAAACTTTAACCCTTACCCTAAACCTTATTCTAAACCTAACCCTAACCTTAACCTTAGCAAGCATTTGCTTATCAACTGATAGTTTGTTTAATTTGTTGAAAATTTGTTGATATTACTACTATCCACAGAACATCTACAGATGGAAATTGGGACTCTCAAAATAAAGTCTAACCCAAAATGTACGCTCCCCACGGCAATGCAAGGAACCACACAACATGTTTGAGACATGTTTGAGACAAACATAAGTCCACATAAAACTATGCAAATGTTTACGGAGGACTCCTCTTTTGTGACAAAAAATGACAAGATGCAACTCTTTTGTAGGCTTCAAACTAAACTGGCTCCTACTGCGTTTAGCTTACAGACCCCATTTATATTAAAGCACAATGTAGCGGAGCTCCCTCCCTGAAACTGCAAGTACATACTGCTACATACTACTACCACTATAACTAATATAATTATAATAATAATAGACATACTGTACATTTTTAGAATGCCGCTTTTGATTTGTTATTTTGAAATATTTGAAAATCACTGCACTGCATCATGATGTTTAGTATCTAGCCAGCTTGATGCATGATTACTATGTGTAGGCCTATTATGATTGAATTTGGCATGTTCCCCCTCCATCTGAGACAACTGACTAGATACAGACAATCTTCACATTAAATCCACACAATAGTAATTGCACAGAGACAGTATTAGGATTAATTAGTTTGATATATTAACATGCATTAAAAGGGGAAAAAAGAGAATGTTGTTTGGGATAGAAATTCAGTGGTTCCCAACTCTGGTCCTCGGGTACCCCCAAAAGAACACATTTGTTGCTGCCCCGGACAAGCACACCCAATTCAACTCAATGAGGTCCTGACACTAAGTTGGCAAGTTGAATCAGGTGTGCTTGGCTGGGGCTACAATGAAAACGTGTACTGTTGGGGGGACTCAAGGAGTGGCGTTGGGAACCACTGGGATAGGTCATCACAATAAACCATCCACCATAGTTCAACTACCACATATAGAAAACAAAGAGATTGTCTTGCAGGACACTTTCAACAGTGCTTCATCAGCCTCTTCTATGTCAGGCCTGCACCAAATCTTTCCATTGCGCTTTGTCAGAGGAGACATCATAATTCTATTGTGTATTTTTGTGAGAGTAATTTTGGTTTGAGTGGCTGGAGCTGGGCCATTTCTGTGGTCCAGGTCTCATGTGTAGAGTGTAGCTGTCCTCTGGACTATCCAAAGAAACAGAAAATCAATATAACATAGCTTGGACTACATATCCTCTCTTACAAGGGGGACAGAGCCCCAAAACAAAGCTGAAGGAGACTCCTCCGGAGAAGCTCAGAGGTCAGGCACCGAGCCCTGCTAACAGGGCCACCTCTCCAGAATGTGATCTTGAAGTAAGTGGTACTTGGCATATCCTACTGCTTCTTCAGAAAAGCCCAGCTTTATGGTGTCAAGACGGAAAGGGGGAATATTAACTGTTTTTAGCAACAGCCTTTTGCAAATAGCTTAGTAAAATCATTACTTTCACGGATGCACCGATACCACTTTTTTATCACTTTTTTTTAGTACAAATACGAGTACGTATATTTGGGTACTTGACGATACCGAGTATCGATACCAAGTACTCAAACCTGCACTATGTAGGATTTTTTCAGTAAAAAAACTAAAGATTTGTTCCCTATAAACATGTTGTAGACCGACTTCTGCGGTTTCCACGATTCTCTCGTATTTTCACTGGACTAAAAAGTCAGTTATTGTCACCTATATTGATAGTTATTGTATCAATGTCATTCACGAATGAAAGAAAAACAAACATTGTTGTGCCATGAAATGAAATAGCTTTGTCAGTGTGAAGGTTCTGTAGCTTACTCACTAAGAGCATGGTGCTCGTAACCCAAGGGTTGTGGGTTTGAGTCCCACTGGGGGCAAGTACACAGTAGTAAACACAACAGTAGTAAAAGTAAATGCCCACTACATCTCTGGATGGGAATGTCTGCTAATTATCTGGTTAGCTATCTTTCTCCATAGAAACAAAACAGTAGCTGGCTAACGTTAGTCAGTGTGTCTATGCATGTTTAAAAGGTAGAAAATTGCAAAAAAGTTAGCAACAGACTACCTTTTAAAGATAGCAATCAAGCTACATGCTATTGCCATTTGGCCAAATAATGTTAACTTCGGGACAGACATGGGTTTTAGATGCTGTCAATAGGCAACCAAATAGGTGAAACTACACTATTTAAAAAAAAAAAAACTTTTTATAACATGTCTAAGAAATAAAAAGAACAAACTTTCCCCAAACATCCAAATAGTGATATTTTAAATGAGAATGTCTATCCAAATCGTTATTTTTTTAATTTACCTCAAGTACTGTTGATCCACAAACTCGAAACACTTCCTGTTGCAGCACTTTATATGTCCTTGGCTCACTACTGTACATCTAATATGTAAAATTTACTACGTCACTCTGATGGTGAGGAATTGACTGGTCGGAAAGTTGGTGAGGTGATGATCTCGTTATTATGATGACTGAATTAAAACGAACAGTATCGGTCTAACTGGGACACGGTATTGCTGATATAGTATATCAGTAGATACGCCTTGATAAACTACGCTTAATCCTAAATGTCCATTGTCGCTGACTTCCTCAATCATATACTTGTGCAGGGTTACGGTACGAGAGAGCAAAGGAAGAGGCGAGACAGTTCAGATACAGTCAGGGAAGATGTGCAGCTTTCGAGTTTGAAAAGGGCCTCAGGTATTCACTCTCACCAAAACTATTATAATTAATAAGAGGTAATTTTGATTAGAAATCAACAGGACATTTTAATACTGCATTCAAACATGACTGACTTTTAGTACTGAAGGCATTTGCCCAACTGTCATGGTTGTAACAATGCCGCCGTTGGTATTTCAGGAGCTATGCTTACAACAATCTTCAGGACCTGCAAGTAATATTAAACTTTACTTAAGCTCCTGTGCAGAAGTATATTTTCTAACACTAAAAGTGTGAAATATACTAATATAATAGATATTGAATATTTCCTGATAATTAATGGAAATAATATCTGCTGTTATGTTACTTTTTTCCACTTTGCTTGAAATGTGTTTCAGTACGAATTTAACTCCTATTGTAAAATTAACTGGGGTTGGGCAATTCAATGACAAAGAGGCTCCCCCACCAGAATGCTATATTGTTTCAACCCAATAAATATTTTCCTGGTATTATTAAGCACCCACTATTACTGTAGATACATTATGAACAATCATTTGGGAAGTATTCAAACTCCTTCACTTTTTCCACATTCCCACATTCTAAGATGGATTAAATCAAATTTTCCCCATCAATCTACACATAATATCCCATAATCACCAAAGGAAACCATTTGTTTACATTTTTTTGGAAATCTATGAAAAATCTATGAAAAAATAAGAAACAGAAATATAGCTAAGTGAAATTGTTACACATACATTATTTGATATTGGAAAAACATTGGCTGAAATGGCTTGAAATTCAGCAGTACTCAGTCTACTGCATGATGTTTTGAGAAAAAAACATCTTGGATGAGGGACTAATGCCAGAACAGGAAATATCATCTCACAGGAGTAGTATTTTAAAAAACAGGAAACATTTTGACACAGTGTCAATACATCTGCTGAAAGACATCCAATGGCTCCATCAAACAAGGACAACTACAACAACAAACAGAGTTGTAGCATGATTAGTAAAATGAAACAAAACATGAAACAAATCCCTTCAATACATTTTCTATTGTATCTGCAGTGTATCTTTTAGCTCACAAAGCCCATTCACCCGCTCCGTCTGGCCAATTATGTTAATTAAACAAATCTCACTGACCTGGAAAGCTCTTAAAGGGGCATTGTGTAGAATCTTGACTTTAACAAGACTAAATTTGAAGAATAACACAACTTATCCTCCCCTTCCCCTACCTAACGAGATTTGAATAGTATAAGCTAGTCCAGGGTGGTTTAGGGTGTCTGAAGTGAGTATGAGGAGACTACACATCAATGCATACTGATAGATGGACCGGCAAGAAAGTTTAAATGGGGAATAACTCAGGCAATCGTACAAATTTTGTAGAATTTATTTTTAAACATTAACTTAATGCAGATATCTTCTGGCCATTTTAGCTAGTAATACAGTAAAAATCTTTCATATAGCCCTTTGAAATATAATACAAATAAAGTAAGAGTCCCTCAGAGTGAAATTTTCCTTTTACATATATCATTTATAATTTCATTCAAAAAGAAAAATGACATGGACAATGTTTTTCTTTTCAAACATCTATTTTAAAAGGACAGCATTATCAAGTCTACCCCATCTTTGATTGCAGACAGGTTATTCTTATCGTTATCATTGGTCATCAGTAAACACAGTGGTGATCTGTGTTCATGCCAAATTATGCCAAATAGCTTTCATTTTGTTTCATTGCCCAGGAAATTTGTCCCCAGGATTTTGTCCTGTGAAGGCAGGTTTATGAGAAGTTTAAACACACTTGAATTGGCTGTCTTACGTCGTCTTCAGCGGTTGTCTTTCTTTAACATATTAAGACTAAATAAAGTGTTCAAAGAAGTGAGACCGTGGTGTCAACATATAGCTGCTACCCTTCTCAATGTCGAGGTTTTGCACAATGATGTTAGATTACTAAAAATGGAGCAGACAGCTGCATCAAATGAAGATGGCGGACTCATCATATTGGTGGTCCCTGTTAATGCAACGCATCTCACTAATAACTTGCTTGTCTTAGTTGCGTTCTGCTCCCATGTCAATTGTCTCAATAGTGCTTCACCTGGAGCTAGTTTGTTTAAATGTAACACAGCATTTTCCTCAGGTCATGATCAGGTCAAGGACCAGCATGGTCACAATAAGAAGTAAAATGACACAAAGATACAAACTCTGCCTAGTGCCCAGCTGGCTGCTGCTAGGGTTTTTCAAAGGAAGGCAAGCCGTTGGTGTTATTAAGCCTCCAGCTGTTTTATCGACAAAACCCAAAGAGGGGAAACACGCTTGAAAGCAACTAATTCCAACTTATCCAACACTCAGCCGAAGATTTACAGTTCCCCGGTATGAAGCTCTTATTAGGTTTGGACTGAGGGTACTTAAAACTGGCTATGTGGAGACTATTACTGAAACACTCGGCCTAAGGCCAAAATGACCTCCTGTTCCTTGTGGAGTGTGTAAATTTGACCATGGACTATAGGGTTCTGGACAGAAGTAGTGCTATACATGGGGCACAGGGTGATATTTTGGATGAGACCAGAAACTTGGATTAAGCTTAATCTCCTACAAGAGTTCAGTTCATGCTGCTTGCCGTTAATGAGAATGAATGAGTGTGGAAAGGTACAATGACCGGTGAGGTGTTTTGGCCATATCGAAAGAGGTCTTGTCCGTGTGTCTGTGCAATTATGACATTTGTTCCAGCATGGGCGGCGCCAATGATCCCATCTCCATGTTAACCTACATTTTACCATTATTCATTGGCAGACTGCTCCTGATCGAGTTGGAGTTGTGATCACGTTACCAATCTAGTTATTAGGAGTGATCAGTCAATGCAATTGGAATTCCCACCTACTTGACCACATTAATGGCTGTGGCCTTCAATGGTGACATCCATGCAGTAGAAACAAGTCTTGGGCTTCAATCTGTTCACATCCTCGATAGTTTGAGGCTGATGTGTATCTGGTGATTGGTGCAACATTTTTCATGTATTTTAAATTGTCAAACATAAAGTTTTTCTCACATTTGAGTCCTCTAGCCAGCTTTATGATTCTAGTTCTCCTCAGGTAGGGGATTCTAGTTAATAACCTTCCTCTTTTATGAGGACCCTAACCTTCCTCTTTTATAGCTCCTCTGGAGTTCAGCTGACACAGCATGGCACTTACAGAGCCAGGGTAGTGAGTTTGATTCCCAAGACCACCCAAACATAAAATGTGTCCACACATGACTAATTCCTGATAGTAGTCTGCTAACAGAACACAGAATGTGTGCGCATGATAGCAATTCCTAAAAACATCAAATGTATTATATTAATGTCAATTGGAGTTATATAATATATTATATTTCACAAGCCATCGACAAATTGAAAATACCGTACACACGGGTCTGAGAGGGTCTAACGGCGGGGCTTCAAAAACAAACGAGTGAGGAAGAGCCCTTACTCACCGTCTTCTAAACTCATCTTTGCGTGCTAATTTGAATGAATGTTAATTAACATTATCGCCCAGCAGTTCATGCGTATATGAGTATTGGGACCATCCGTTCCAAGCAAAGCCACTGTGAGCTAATCCTTGGTCCTGGGCCAAGGCGGGAAAGGCTTGCGTGTAGTGGCGTCGGCTGCTGTGCCGCGTGGCCTCTCAGCTGCCTTCTAATCACTCCCCAGTCCTTCTCTCCCGTCTCCTCAAAGCCCTCGGCCCGACCCCTGGACCCTGCCTGTGAGGTCTGACTAAGCCCCCTTGCTCTGGCTCTCTCCTGCCACCTAAAGCATGGAGAGAGGGAGAGCCACACTTGCAACAGCCTGAGTGTTCCTGTCTTGCACACTCAGAAGGATCACCCACACCTGCCTGTCAGATTAGCAGTGATGGGGACCGTATGGAAGAGAACATATCGACTTCCTGAAGGTTAGTTTGAAACACCATGTGGCTTGAGAACCACACAGCACGGTGAGAGTCGTAAGGTTAATTCAAAACAGCGTGTGGCTTGGGAACCACACAGCACGGTGACAGTCGTAAGGTGCATTTAAATCACTGTGTGGCTTGAGAACCATACAGCACGGTGACAGTCGTAAGGTGCATTTAAA